>BGPT01002519.1:37538-53701 GCA_003297045.1 Symbiodinium sp. clade C Y103
AAATGAATTGATGTGACTTGAAACTGATGCATTGGCTTCCAAATCTAATCAATGACTATACCTTCTTGAAAATCACTTCAAAACATAAGGCATTTTTTAGCTACAAAATATGCCAAAAACACTGTAAATAGCAGTCAAAATGCAAAAAAGGTGGACCTGGGGGGGGGGNAAATCACTTCAAAACATAAGGCATTTTTTAGCTACAAAATATGCCAAAAACACTGTAAATAGCAGTCAAAATGCAAAAAAGGTGGACCTGGGGGGGGGGCTAGCATATATATATATATACATATATATATATATATACATATGTGGGGTATATGATATGCATTATATTAATAGTCTATCGTCAAAACATATGTATGTATACTCCCTCTCTCTCTCTCTCTATGTCAGTACATATATACATAATATACAGTATACATTTATATTTCCCTGGAGAATTGGATGGAGGGAACATTTGCAGGAAAAAACTAATATCAAATGCGAGCTACATCGAAATCCCATGCCATATCTTTGCCATGTTTCCCGGCTCCTTTCCAGGTGGCGGGCGAAAAGCGGTTCCTCCTCTTCGACCCGCGATGTGCTGATGGGCCAGGCAGCCGAGGTTCATTGTGATTCAACGACGTGAATTAGACATGGAGAAAAGGCGTACGTACTATATAAATCATTATAATTCATTCCAAATATTTATAGACTATATTACATATGCGTCAACGACCTACTTTCTTGTTCCACTACTACTTTAGATGATGATCGCATGGTCCACGGATCGCATATTTGGGCGAGTGGAAGTGGACCAAGCCAAGGCTGTATCCATTTCCAGTGTCCCACCCCTACGATGAGTACGCCATGGCAGGGGTAGCCTAGATTTTTGCTTCGCGCCTGAAGCTGGGTTTCCAGGAGTGACTTTTCGTAGGTTTCTATGGGTTTTTGATGTTTTTTAGTTTGGCAATATTAGTCCGAACCATCCTATTTGTGGAATTTTCACCAGACATTGCTGTGATTCATTGTGATTGAGCTGGTGGGTTTCCATTCCAGCACCATTCAAAACAAATGTGTGTTCCGTATGAATGGGGGAATGGATATCCATTTCCTAGCTATTCTATATCTTTGTTCACTATGGTTTCTGACAGTTTATGGTATGTATATATATATATATCTATCTGAAGTCAATGCGGTTTATACAGCAGACAAACTAACAAAACATAGCTGGGGGGGCACCCACCACCTGGTCGTCAACTGCCATCAGCATTAATGGGATGGATGACCAGTGGCACCATTCATCCCATGCAACTTGACCATGGCACAAAAAAGGGGATGGCTCAAAAGTTACCCTCTGGTGAACTAACGTAGCTATGGAAAATCACCATTGTTAATGGGAAAATCCACTCTAAATGGCCATTTTCACTAGCTATATATGTTAGTTTACCAGAGGGTACTAAACAAAACAACACATTTTTTGGGGCATTGAACATCCATTTGCAGATGATTTTGGGGGTTCACCAGGGAGGGTTTTGACAAACCCACGTCGGACACCAATCCCCTTCTTCCTGGACGATTTGTCCCTTGAAACCGCATGAAAATCCCATGAACATCCTGTTGAATCCCACGAAATCCCATCAAAATGGCGCACCATTTGCTATAAAGTCGAGTAAATCCACACGTTTCTCGATCAACATCCCATCACAAGCTTCCATGAAATCCTAATAAAAAACATTGTTTGTGAGCAGATTATGGTCGTTGGAAAACAATATTGTTATCCTATGATATTCCCATATGAGCCCAATGGAATCTGAACATCCCATGGGATTATGTCATCTTTCTGGGAAGAGTTTGAGCAACCCAACGATCGGCCTACCATTTGGTGATGGTTTATACCACCAACTAAAAATTGCGATTTGGGATGGTTTATAGCGTTGGATTTACCACATTATCATGGATTATACATCATATTATCAATGATTTCAACGGATATATCATGGATTCCATATGTGATGATATCAGACTTACATGGGATGATCTCATTGTCATAATGGATGATGTGATTATTCCAAATTATATCTTAATCTTATATGGGATAATTACTAATCGTAATTTGGTTCATGGTTGAAACCCAGACCTATGATAGTCCCAATTGTGATTATCATAATCATAGTCCAAATTACCATTTATCGCCGAATTTATTATCATATTGAGATTCTTACATGTATCCCATTATAATTCCGGTATAGTTACATTAATTCATTCAGGTTAGTGCACTATGAATACTTTCCCAGAAGAATTGAATCATAGCTAAGTGAAATTCATCACTATCAACCACTACATATCCCAGATTTTGGTAGTTGGTTCTACCCTCTGGTTATTTAACATAGCCATGGAAAATGGCAAATTTTGGATGATTTTCCCAGCTATAAGCCTCCATTTATAGGGGATTTTCTATGGCTATGTTAAATAACCAAAGGGTAGATGAAGGTACCCTCTGGTAATTCAACAAAGCTATTGAACATGGTCATTTATAGGTAGTTGATTTTCATTGATTTTCCCATTAAAAATGGTGATTTTCCATAGTTATGTTAGTTTACCAGAGGGTAGTTGGTTCTGTATGAGTATGACATCACCTGCAACACTCTGAGGTTGACCTCGAACACCCAGACCTTCAGTCCTTCCCCAAGCTGCGGTCCTTGGAACGCCGTGGCATGGTGCGGCAGCCGAGATGCCAAGGATGGGACTTTGCCATCAAAAACCGGTGGATTTCACTGCGAAAAAAATGTGGATTTAGCATGCCCCAACTAGAAAAATCGTGGATTTACCCGGGAAAAATTGGGGATTTAAGTAGAAAAATAGAGGATATCTACCGATTTACCATCCGAAAATTGTGGATTTTGCAGCAAAAATGATGGATGTTGCCAAGAATTCTGTTGATTTTAGCAACGGAAACGGGGATTCAACCAACAAAAGCATTCCAACCAAGAAGAAAATGCGATTTACTCAACATGGGGGATTTAAGTCACACCAATGTTTATTTTTAGACACCGACATAGGGCTTCAACCAATTCAAGCTACGAACAATTGGTTGGTGGTGTCAAATATATTTATATAATTGTTTATGTTCAATATTTTTTTTCAAAGATGGGGACTTATGAACCAACCAAAACTGGAAACAGCCATTGCTTTAGATACAAGTTGGTGGTTTCAGTTTGGGCTTGAACTATGCTTCACTGAGAAAAGGGCTTTAAACATAGCTCAGAACCAAGAACTGGGAGAGAATTAGGAAGAACAGGCAGACAACTTAAGATGTTGAGGTACAAAACACATATGGAACAAAAAGACGTCACCAACAAAGCTTGGGAATGAGTATGGCAACCTGAAACAGGGTACTGTAGCAGTGGACATTTGAACCATGGATCTTTTGGTCAGTTCATTTTGAGTCTCACACGAATCAAAGCATTTCTATTGAGGGCCATCGAAACTGTTTCCCTCCGGATTCCTGATGTTAATGTCTTTTCATTTCCTGAAAGCCTCCCCCCAAAAGTTTAAGCTTTGTACGCAAACTCAGAAAGACATAGAGAGTGGTCAGATAGTATTGCCATCCTACTGATATTCCCATTATATCCATTATATTCCGCATTAAATTCACCATTTACGTGGGGCGCATTGGGAAGGAACTCCATTTTGAAACTGATTGAATGAGAAACACCTTAGTGCAGGATTAGCAGCACTTCTTTGTGCCGGGGTTTCTTGGGCTCATGGCATGGGTTCATGTTTAGTATATGATTGTGATGTTGCCCGGCTGACAAGTGTATTTTCAATGGCAATATGGATGTGAAATGGGAATTTGATAGGGATTAATGGGAGTTCATAGGGCGTATATGGGCATATTAGACATGTGTTACATTGCCATGACAGAGGGATGGATATACCCTTCTGCTATGCCCATCACTGAGGGTTTCTATCTTGGGAAGTCTTACGCAAAACTGCCAACCGATCAACGGCTTCGGATGATGATCCCACTTGACGCGTATTTTTTCTTTTTTCAGATCGATGGTTCAACCGCCAACCAGTGAACCAGTATTAGTTGGTTTACAAAACCTATGCAGCATTATAGTTATATAAACCATCTAGACTACAGTTGGGTATCTATGTGAATACCATGAAAAACAACAATTACTTGTTATATTACAAGAAGTATTACTAAGTATATGACATGCCAGCTTCTTATCGAAACTTCGGCACCATGTGTGCTTTCCAGCGGTCCCCAGAGTTCCTGCAGGTCGCTTCCGTCAAGAAGGGTGAGGCGATCTTCATCCCTACGTCTCCTGGCGCGAGATCGTGGATGAGACTCTGGGAAGTTACAGATCCCTCAAACAGCTATGGTGGATGAACATGGCCCATTTAGTTTGATGATTTACCCTGTGGTTGTTTAACATGGCCATGGAACATGGCTAATTTTGGATGATTTTCCCAGCCATAAACCTCCATTTACAGGGCATTTTTCATGGCTATGTTAAATAACCAGAGGGTACCACAAAAAAAGTGAGCACCCAACTTGATGATGATCCATCAGTGGACCAAGCCCAACATCAAACGCTTGAGCTCTTGTTTGATCTCGTTTCAGAAGCTGTGTGCTGGGACATTAACATCCAGTTCCCACATCAAATCACGCGAGTTTACTCTGATGCCAGTTTTGAGAATGACGTTTTGCATTTGGGTTGGATCAATTTTCATCCAGACTAGCCACCTACAGGTGGTGCCTGGTGCAGACCTGGATTCCTGGCAAATCCCTCGCCTAGTTGTCCGGGTGCACCCAGATCTTTTCCATGGCCAAGACATTGCATCGAGCCAATCCTGTTGATGGTCTCTCCAGATCTGGTCGAGAGCAGACTTGGACGCAACGCCAACAGCGGCTACTCCGAGTTTATGACTTTGCCGCAGAGTTTTCTCATCTTGCTGCATTGATGTCCTGAAAGGAACAATGGGTGATTTACCTGAACATCCTGCGTGTTGTCCAACCGTTGTCAAGGTTGCACACAACTGTGACCCAGTGTTACGTAGTAGCACTATTCCTGTATTGTTTAAGGATCAAGGTGGATCTAGCATAGTTCAATGCCTTAGATGCTAAAAGTGTGAGAAACGCTGGCAGTGCCGAAACCTGAAAACAACCATGTTTTATCCACAGTCTTAGCGTTCGACCATCCATTTTGATCGATTTTCAGCGGTTCAATGTTACTTGATACCTATTTGAATGATCAAAATCCTTTACAAGCAACATCACGTACGTAAATAGTCCAACACATATATGCCTAGACCCTCATCAACTTCCCAAGAGTGGATGTTTACCCCCCAAGAATGCTGCCGTTTTTTTTTACCATCTAGCAATCAATCATGCCCCTTTAGATCGTGGATTTCCCAGCCTGCCATGTTTGATGACACCATATACTTTGATTCGTATTCCATTAAAAAAAAACATATATCATATATATATATATATTATATAACTATATACATATACATATATATATATATATATATGTACAACTATCTATATATACATATATATATACAACTATATATGTATATAAATTTCCATGACATCCCCATTGTCTCCCCATACATTGGTGCTATACTCCAGGCATTGGTGGCATCATGTTCAGGGCTTGACGGAGCCAGGCTGCGGACCCGCGTCAGCGTTGCTACATGGCCAGTTGGTTGTTCTGACCCTGGTTCCTAGTGAATCCCAAAACAGTTGGGATTTTTGGATCTTCATCCCACTGAAATTGATAATAGGTTTTGACCCACCCACCCAGAGGTATTTCTTTCAGATCCTAGATGATGGGGCGCATCATACTTGAAATCGCTGAATAATGATGAATGCTACCGTCCTCCAAACCAACATAGATGTGGGAAACCCACCATGAAAGTAGATCTTTTTCCAAACGAAATAATGTGTTTTCATGGGTTTTCCACATCTATATATGTCTGTATACCTCAGGGTGCCCAATTCAGCCGAAATTAGGATACCGGGATACCTATTGGCGAACCAGTACGATGGAAATGGGATAGGGGGTATTTTTCACGGATCAAGGGGCAACAGAAAATCCCTCCGCACAAGTGTTGATTCTTCCATCAACATTTGAGACATCCTTTGTTTAAAGCAATCGCGGTTTTGAGGAAATCATCCGTTTTCATGGTGTTCACATCATTTCCCAGTCAACGATGTTGCCCCTGCTTCAATCCCCTCTTTGTCATATAAGCTGATTGTCACTTCCAATAGATCGGCTGATGGGATGAACATCCGTCCATCAACAAGACAATTTCTAGTCACAACACGGAATGCATCATCAGAAACATTTCCATTAGCGAACCAATTCAGAAGATACCCTTTGGATCCAAACTGGTAATTCACGAGCCATGGAAAAATTACCATGTTCAATAGGTAAATGATCAATAAATTGCCCATTTTCCATAGCTATGTTAACTTACCATAGGGTATTTGTTGAATTGTTGTGGCTCATGTGAAAGATGTGGAACCCCTGGACCCCATGTGAAGGGTCAAATCCTGTTGTTGCATGTCATTTTGCCAGGCATTTGTGTATAGTGCTTGTACAATACGTACGTAAATATAAGTGTAGGAATTCTGTAGTTAAAGTGTATACCTATCTACTACCACAGATTCATTAGTCAACTTATTAATCATATCATATTGCTTTTTTTTTGTGAATATACATCTTGTCTAAATACATATGCTATTTTCATCTATTTTCAATACACCAAAAAAACATAGCTCAGCCTCCACCCACAGCAGCTGTCAGGGGACGGTCCCTGGAGCATCAGCGTGAACTTCTGGTTTGCCATCCACAAGGCGCACGGAGTCATGGAATGGAGGATTTACCATGATTTTGTTATGAGAAATGAGGAGGAAATGTATATCAACAGATGATATGGAGTTGCAAGACCATGTAGTGTACGGTGTAGCCCTGTGCGTGGCTTTTATTCCTGTTGCAAGCCATACAGGGTATATTTGGTGAGGATTTTCCCTTGCGAAGTTGGGCAGTTCTCAACGTACCATGGCGTAACACTGGTCCCTAGAGGTTCACAAATCCCACTGTGACTCCGGACGAATTTCCCAGTTGTTGAGCCATGAATGCAGAAGTGTTGCCACGGGGGAAGTGTGAATCCAATGTGAGTTCAACCTCACCCAAGACTAGGAAAAAAGGTTCATTGGATATCTTTGGTAGGTTGAGGATGTCAGCCTACACGATTTTGTGCTGTTGAATTTGTCCAATGTACTTGGAGGATACTCCAGTTTAACACTTGGTGGGTAACCAGAGTGTACGTATAAATGGGATACCCTGCGGTAGTTTAACATAGCCGCTATGGAAAACGATCCATTTGAGGTTTATGGGTGATTTACCTATGTTTACCTATTAGTCAAACATGGTGATTTTCAGTAGCTATGTTAAAGAACCAAAGGGTACTTGGACAATGTTGCTATTCAGAGCGTGATAGCCATAGCGCAGAGAAAGTGAGAAACGCTGACCGCGTCAACCAGGCAACCAAGCAATCAGGCAACAAACCAATGAAGCACTGAACCAATAAACCAGCAGGTACTATCCCGTTTAAAGATGGGATAACTAGGGGACTTACTGACCAGGCTTACTATTGGAACCAATCACTAAGTGGGATGATCCTCCAAGTAGCCAATCAATCTGCCGACTGGCCACCTAAGAAAACAAGAACAAACCAGCTAAGGAAGCAAGCAACCAACCAATCATTTGATGTAGCGGCCAATCAATTTGATATTGAACCAGCCTGCCGACCAACCAAACAATTCACCAACCTAAACTTAAGCTGCCGACCAATTACCAATCAACTCGTCACTCAATGAAGCCATGAACTAGCCTGTCAGTATTTGTCAGTCATTATTTTCTTAGACATTGGATTTGATTTCCTATATCCATTCATTCCAGAATTGGATAGAATTGGATGAAAGGAACATGTACGGGGAAAGTGTTGATGTACTGGTGGGAAAATAATAGAATTGCATAGAATTGCCAATTTGTTTCGTGTAAATTATTGCCTTAAAAAACAATCCGATTGACTTCATCACCAGAGGCTTAAGAGGTTAAACACCCGAATTACGGGAAAAAAACATATGAACAAATAATAGAAATTCATAAATTCCTGGAACAAATCAATGGTTTCCTTCGTGTTTCCTGTCATTTCTTGCCCGGCGCGTCAGGTCTTGCTGGAGGGGCCCCATCCATTTCCTCCGCATTTGGAGCTGGAGCCAGGGAGCTATAGACATCTGGGGCTTGGTGAGGCACAGATTTTCGACCATGGTCGAAGGAGTTTCGATTGTTCTTATACTGTATGGGGATTTATGATGATTTATGCTGATATCATAGCAATTCATGGGGATTCATTGGATTTTTCATGGGTCTTTCAACCAACACAATATTTCCTTGGATTGGATATGTTTATATATATATATATAACCCTGTAACCAACAAAAGCTAGGGGAACGAGCAAGTGGATGGATACTTGAAAGCAATTTGAAACCATAGCTGGTTTGCTTGAAGTGGTGATACATACTATGCAACCCCAGAAAATAGTGGAGAGTACCCTCTCCATGTTGGCTAGACTTTCTGTTCACCAGCTCTGGTTCTACCAAAACTAGCGGATTTGGTGATGAAACATGATGAAACCCATTTCAGACACATCAGACACAGCCATGAAATCAATGGGCTATACCGGCAACCCTCCTGGCCATGAACAAATGGGAAATGATGGTCTACAAGGTGGGGCCCCCCAGTTATAAGTTGGTTTATAAACTCCAATGGCTACTATAAACCCCAATTCTCATAGTGATAAACCACGTTAGCTATTGTTTGGAGGCCCCACCTTATAACAATTTCGAAACGCAGCGTACCATTGGTTGTTTGGTGTGCAAAAAAAACACCTGGGATGACGATCCTGATCACCAGAGGGTAGATGGATAAGAAATGGAAGATCCACCATTTCGTTCGTTGATGTTTCCAGCAAACTAAACCTCCATTTAGTTCGGGGATTTTCCAGCCAGCTATGTTTGATGTTAACCAGGTAATCATAGGCAATCCATTATCATCACTAATTATATTTGATACAATATCCCTATTGTATCCCATTAGATGGTCAAATCCCCTTTTTTGCCGGTTACTAAAGTTTAGTAACCGGCAAAAATGGGGATTAAACGGTGAAATAGCGGCCAGAGACTTAGTGCAGTCTCCACCAGGTCCCAGATTATCTCAGGTTGGCTCGCCATGTGGAACTTCTGCTTTCGGCGTCTCGGATTCGTTTTGTTCGTTGTTCGGTGGGAAATGAATCCAAAAATTGCACCCAAAAGCCGGGAGTCTGGATTTCAACAACAATTGGATTTTTTCAGATGTTGACCTTCCAAAAGTTTAGAACTACATCTTCTACCACTAGGTCCAGCCCCTCGAACTGTCGGTGAACTCCCCAAATCCATTGCTAGCAGGAGAAATTATAATGACTAGGCTGTGGTTATGACTAACATAGCCATGGAAGCCATGGCCCATTGATGGATGATTTATAGTGATTTATTGAAGATGGTGGTTTTCCATGGCTACATTAGATAACCAGAGGGTAAATCCTGCAACGTAAATGGAATGATGGTGAACGTAGGGGTGACTATCTCAAAATAGCCGGCGCGCCGAACTTTCAGGTTGGGCCTGAATTCTTGTAATTCAGCCAGACAGGTGAATCGCAAAATAGCAGGTACCAACTGTTTAGCCATCATAATCACAATTACTAATGGGAGATAATTCACACTCTTGCAGATAAATTCCTTTTGCCTAATCACCATGAGTTTAGCGGAGGAGCAGCAAACAACCCATGAACAACATAAGATTCCATTCAATTCCATTGAAACACCATTAACACACCTTTAAACCACCATTGAAATCCATGAAAATCATCATATCTGGGTAAATTATAACGACCTCACTCTTCTCCCTCACTGGAATACTGCCTCGTAAAGGGGAATCATCCCCAAATGGGCGAACATTTCAGATTAGTGAATTCTTTTGATTTGCAGATCATAATTCACTAATCATAATAATAAGCCCAAAAAATCATATTTGGGGCATCATTATTTCAGATTTGCCCAGGAAATCCCATGCCCCCAACCGAAAGGGCCTCGCCAAGGACGTTGGAGGCAGCGCGGCTGTGGGATCCCTCGCGCGGGAACTGCTGGAGGTGCACCAAAATCGGGAGGTGAGTTCAGCGTTGGGGGGTTAAAAATAACCAGTTCTTGGTCGGATTTAGTATTAAACTAATGCCTTAATGTGAGGATATGTGAGTAAAACAATAATGAACCACCCAGATTTTCATAGTTTGATGGTTTATAGATGTTTATACCACCCATGTGTGGTAAAACCAGGGATGGTTTGCTATTGCTTAACATTCACATTCACTAGTTTGATGTGTCAAGATAGTTAATATTTTGATATGGGTCATTAGCCATTGTTATTTTGCTATTGCTTTACTCACATTGAGTATTTTGATTTACTAACGTTAACATGGGTTTGTCTGAAAATAGGGTACCCCTCAAATCCATTGGTTAACCATAATATTCCCATTAAATGGCTATAATTGGGAGTATACACCATTTCTAGACAGACCTACATATCGATCTCAAGATGGCTCAAGGAACCCAAAATTTCTTGGCGATGACCCAGTGTCGCCCTTCAGGATGCGGCGGATGAGCACGAGGTAAGCGAGGCGAGGATGACGACTTTGGGAATCAAACGTGGCTGGAAAACCACCGAACCCAATATATATATATATATATTATATTGCTATATATATATATAAGTAAATAAACTAAATGAAGGTTGTAATATGGGAAGACTATATGGAAAACTATGAAAAACTCATCATAGTGTAAATGGAGGTTTTAATATGGAATAAATAATCTATAAATGGGTTATTTCCCAGCAATGTTTGTTTGAGAGTCGGAGGGTTATATGATAGAAAATGCAGTAAAACAACGTCAGGTCTGTGAATTACATTCAAAGCTCATGAGCCATGAGTGTCAAAAATGTTAAACACCAAACACAAACAACTTGTCTAGGTGAACACGAAGCTATAGACAAACTATTTCCTTTATTTGGGGAGTGTTCAAAACCACTGTGGATTGATGATTGGCTCAGGATTTAAATTCAGCCCTTCAATATATGGGGGATTCCCATAGTAACATTTGGGGTTGTGAACACTGCTGATTTGGGCAATGCCACCGACCTGTTGGCCATTTGGCCCCAAGCTTCGCTGCATGGAACGTATGAGATTTGGACAAAAACAACAAAGACGACAATGTTGAGGCAGAACATCATTCCTCAAACCATGGATTTTCCTACGACATATAGGGGTTTCCTGTAAATTTTCCCTTAAACCAGTCCAATGATCAAAAGCAGTGTGGTTAGTTCTTTGCGAAATGACATAGTGTTGACATGTCTTGAACAAAACAAACATCATCGATCGAACCTTCGACGGGTCACAGGACGTTCAAAGTTAGCCAAACACCTAGAAGATGCCTGGCACCAGAGATGAACATCGGATCTGAGGGAGACACAAAGGCAGATAGGAACAATGGCACTGGTCAGCTTGGGGTCCTGCAAATCCAATATTTTGTTTTAAAGTACCCTCCCAAATCAGCATAGACCCTGGAGCATAGCCAAATCTTATCAAATTTTAGTGGAAACCAAGCTTCCATTTGGCAGGGTCTATGTAGATTTGGGGGAGTGTATGGTTTTTGGACGACCAATGATCAGCAGTTCAAAACCTAGACCACAATCCTTCACCCGACGCTGCCCGGGACGTGATGAGCCATGGGCGATGGTGAAATCGATTTGGAGGAACCGGAGTCACTGGGTCTTTATTCTTTTTGGCAGGGTGCCATTTGTGATGCTAAGTGCAGGATGATGGTTGCTACACAGAGTTTTTTAATATTCACTGGTTATACATCATAACATTGAAATTGAATGAAATTGAAACCCATTAAAACCCATATTGGAAGCTTAACCGACCCCCATATTGCTTGATCATGGTTTTGTGGTTTTGGGAGGTTTTTTTTTAAACTCTTTATGGCCATCAGATGAATGTGGGAAGGGTATAGGGGATGGTAAAACTACCACCCATAGAGATGGTGGTGACTTGGGGCAATTCTTGGCATTTACCCACACTTTTTTTCGTAGGAAACATGTTTGGGCCATCCAGTTTTGTTGTGACATTCCCATAGATTTTCTGTGCTGTGTGTAGCATGCTTGACTACTAGTACCAAGATGTACCAAGTAACTGTGTTCTGCAACTACTTCCTACAACTTGCGATACCAGATTGGACATGATGTTACACACAAGCACTTTCAATGATTTCCTATGATACTATGTTTAAAGTTCAAAGATTATCCTATCCTGCAGTGGATGTGGATCCCAGTTGGCAAGCGGGCAACAAGCCTGGATTATAAGTCGCTGAACTGGGGTAGTTACTCAGTTGTCCATTGGGGTACCTAACATGGGGGTACTGTGCCGAATGAAAGGCCGTGTTTTAGGGGGGTACTTTTTCCTTGAATTTGCCTTGCATAAGCCTTGAATATGCTAGATACCTCCAATTTGGGTACTTGAATTTCTCCTCCTGTAATGTCACATCGCACCATAATTGCTAAGTGGGTTAACAACTTACAACTACCACAAAGCGGGGGCCCTGCATACATATCCATACATATCCCCCAAATTAGTAAGGGGATGTGTCAAAACCTATTATTATCCACTTTAATGGGATGAACATCCATTTACCAACTATTTTGATGTTCACTAGGTACCAGGGTTTTGACTCATAGCCATAAGACCTTATAAGACCTTATGTTTCGGGGCTTATGCTCCCCGATCCGCCATCAGCCAAGGCTGTGCTCCTCCGATTCTGGCTGTGAAGTCGTGGATGGTGATGTCGCTGGGTTTATTTTTTGCCCGGCTGATCATTGGATTTGGAAGGCATGCAATAGCGGTGAAATTGGGATTTCAGTGGTTTTACCATCAAACATAGTGGTTTTACATGGTGTTTCAATGTTTTACCATAAAAAGTTTTGGTTTGAACATCAAAGCCTTGGACAAACCATGGACCAATAGCCGTAGCCATCCTGACATGGGGAGTGTGTGTTTTTTTTTAAGCAACAAATTTCTGGGGCTGGTTAACGCACAGAAATGGTGATTTAACCAACCAACATGGAAGTTTACTTGGCTAAGTTACCCGAAAGAGCTACATACTTGAACTGATGGTTTTCTGGTTACATCGAACTATCATGGGGGTTATAAACCAACATGGCCGTAGCTGATTGGCACCACGTTGTTGTGGAGCTAATCAACCATTCTTTTCGAGTTTGAAATGATTTAGGTAAGAATCTTGTCATCCCGAATGATGGACAATCCGCCACTGTTTTTGTTACTCAAATTTTGGGAGATGATGTTTCTTTCGCATCCAATGTATCACAAACTTCTGTCCCACAAAAGATCACAATTCTAATACCCTCTGGCAATCCAACATAGCTGTGGGAAGCCACATTTTTTTGACAGGTAAACTATCTACAGACGGACCATGTTTCATGTCTATGTTAGATTACCAGAAGCTGTTCAGGATACTGAGGTTGAGGAACCTCAGTTTCAGGAGGAGGATTTCAGCGAAACTCTGCAGGAAAAGATGGGTTCTCCCATTAAACACGGGGGGTTCCTGTAAATTGTCCCTTAAATCCTCATCATCTTCCAGTAAAGGGACAATTTTCCTTAAACCCTCACATTTTCCCATTGGACATAGCGGGTTTCCCAAATCCAATGACACTTTCCCCTCACCATCTTCCTGACACCATGGCAATGTGGGATGTCCCAGGTCAACTGTTCCCAATTGTCCTAGGAAAAGAGAGCGAAAACCTCGAAGTCCGGTTCCAAGCCGGTGGACAAGGCCCAGAGATCGGTGATCTTACCCAATTTGTCATGGGAAGGTTTGAGGAAAATTTGGTAAACATTGTTTAGTCCAACTTAATTCTTACAAGATGTGAAAACGTGGGTGAGCTAGAACTGATTTGTTTGACCATCTTCATGATGATATGTCGATCTGACCAGCTTTGAGAACAGGCAGGGGATTTTGAGATGGGCCAGTAGAGGAAACCCATCAAAGAGCCAAACGTGAATCGCTGGGGAGCAGAGAATGGGAAATGTTGGAGACCAACATGGAACCTCCCAAAAAAGTTTTGGAAATGTCCAATTGGTCGTTTCTACGCAAATGTTCCCAAGACTTAGGGATGAAGATGCAGTGTGGTAAACCCAATTATTTGTAAATCATTCCGAATGTGAACAGACTTCATGAAATCAGTCGCAAAGAGAATGGTCCCCACATTGCTCGTTGTTTTATGGATTTGATTTACCACAAAAGTTACATTAAGTTACTGTATAATTTTGATTTTTGATATATATATATATAATATAATATAATATAATATAATATAATATAATATAATATAATATAATATAATATAATATGTTAATATTAATTATAGTTGTTATTTCTTAGCATTTCCATCATGTATAAAACCATATCAAGTCCCCATTGATTAGCCATTTTTGTTGCTAACCTTCAACCCCACAATCCCCATATTATTTTTGTGGCCACTGGCCCAACCAATCAAAGATGCCCTCCACTAGAACTGCTCATGCAGGAGCCATCCTCGAGTAATGGAAAGAAATCGGAAGCATGGCCGGATTGGTGAGTCGATGATGATGGTGGGTGGAGATTTTGGGGGAATTTGGGATTTGCCAGTTTGGTTCCACATATGAGCAAGGGTCAAAAGATGGTATGTGGAGATGTATTCGGCCGCCGTCATCTTCAAGAAATTGTGATTTCCTGTGGGGAGCGATAGGGAACCTTGAAGAGCGATACCCCCTTTAAGCAATGCAAATATGTGGTTTTGGAGCAAAACTAGTGAGCCCAAAATAGCTGGGATTTATGGATGTTCATCCCATAAAAATGGAATAGTTATTGACCCATCCCCATATCTGGATGAATGTTCAATAGCTGGAAGGATGGGACTTTTTTTTGGATTCGGGGAATGATGCCCCATGGCTGGCCGTATGATAAAAGCTATGTTCATGTTAGTGAAGGATTATAGTTCCGCCAAAACGATCCTCAACAAATGGATGTTGATAATGATAATAGTTAAAATGAGTAATATTTGTATTGGAAAGGATCTCCAGTTGAAATGATCATCATGTTTGTTGGATGATTATTTTAATGCCACAGTTGGCTGATATCAAGTTTTATGCTTCCACATTTCTGTGTTCCGTGGGAAGTTTTTTTAGCGCCTGGCTGTCAGGATCAGCCCAAAGTGGTTGAGAAGTCATCGAAAGACCCAAAGGCGACGAGGGAAGTAGGGCGCCGGACATCAACAAAGATCTTAGCTGCTAGCTGCATGTCACTGCACATCCCCGATGTCCCCAAAAAAACAACGATATGGTACAAGGTGAGGCCCCCTAGATACATAAGTTGGTTTATATCTAGGTTAACTATGGTTTCTGGTACTCGTACGTATATCTAATAGATTTACAAACAACGAGCAGCTGTCAGGTTTCCCTTGAAGGGGGCGAAGCTAACCCACAGATGGCTGCTTTGAACTGCGAGAGCATGGCCATGTGTGGTTTGTTCCTACGAAGTCAGTATATAATGTAAGATTACTGGCCATAGTTTTTATTCCCCACCTGCCAGGTGAGGGTTACTAGATTTTATCACAGCTGCGCGGGGCGGGGGGGTGGACAACTTCCCGCCGCCTCCCGCCTTCTCCTCCCGCCTCCTCCTCGCCAGCTCCAGATCGCAGCAGGCACTGCCGGACCTCATCTGCCAGCTCCAGATCCCAGTGGGCACTGCCGGACTTCATCTGCCAGCTCCAGATCCCAGTGGGCACTGCCGGACTTCAATCGCGACTGCCAGATCCCAGTGGGCACTGCCGGACTTCAACCGCGAGCTGCAGATTCCAGTGGGCACTGCCGGACTTCAACCGCGAGCTCCAGATTCCAGTGGGCACTGCCGGACTTCAACCGCGAGCTCCAGATCCCAGTGGGCACTG
>BGPT01002519.1:54238-84414 GCA_003297045.1 Symbiodinium sp. clade C Y103
AGAAAGAATGCCAGATAGAATGCCAGAAAGAATGCCAGATAGAATGCCAGATAGAATGCCGGAAAGAATGCCAGATAGAATGCCAGATAGAATGCCAGAAAAAAATGCCAGGAAGAATGCCAGATAGAATGCCAGAAAGAATGTCAGAAAGAATGTCAGAATACATGCCGGAAAGAATGCCAGATAGAATGCCAGAAAGAATGCCAGATAGAATGCCAGATAGAATGCCAGAAAAAATGCCAGATAGAATGTCAGATAGAATGCCAAGAGGAAGAGGAGGAGAGGACAACTCTGATGAAATCTTTTCATCAGAGTTGTCCTCTCCTCCTCTTCCCTGCCAGAATGTTTTGCCAGAAAGACTGTCAAACTCTGTATCACACAATATGCCAAAGAAAGTCTCATGGTGGGGATCACTCGAAGAAAGTAATTGTTCTTTTTTGTATGCCCACCTTAAAAATCATGGCAATCCGAACAGAATGGGGATCTCATCAACCGATTGGTAAGACAACCAGCGATTACGGCAGGACAATCTTGGTGAATGATGGGTGAAAGGGGTTAAGTGTTGAATCATTTGGAAGGAGGGATATCGCAGTCGTTTGCTAATGAATGCGGATTTCTCCACTAATTGTTTAGGCTTTACGGCACTTGTGCGCCACGAAGTCTCGTTATCAAAGGATGTGTTGCTTGTTCTGCTTAGATGTATGATCATCTAAGAGACAGTGGTGCCAGATGTGAACTGTGTTAGATGTGAGCTGTGCTAGGTTGAAACCAGCTTCTGCTTAAGTGTTGTGCTTATCTAAAGGGCGACGCTCTATTAGGCGTGAGCGGTGTTAAGTTGAAACCAGCTTCTGCTCAGGTGTGTTTTCATCTAAAAGGCAAAGCGCAGTTGGATATGAGATGTGTTAAGTGGAAGTCAGCTTCTGCTTAAATGTTTTCTTGTTGATTAAATGATGTGCAATATTGATTAGCAGTACTTCGCTTAAGTAATGCTTGCCTGTGTCCGTTGATGTTGTTGTGTTTCTCTTGTTTGCATTGCGAGGTAGAAAACCCAGTTGACAGTATGCCTTTGTGCTTACATCCCCTACCTTCACTCTTATGATGGTGCCAACATCTTGTGTGCTCATAGCCATACCTTTGCAATTGAAAGTTCCACCGCGCTTGCATATGCCGTCCATCCTGATGAGTTGATTTTGAAAATGACATGCCTTGACAAGTGAAGTGTCAATTCACTGTGTTGTCTGGCTTGCTGCGCCTCACCAGACCTTTTTCCCACTTCGTTCTGACGTCATTATTGCGCCTGGCCTTGGTTTGTTGTTTGTGGTTTGGTTTGATGTCAGCTTGTGTTTCTTGCTTTACTTGTGCTATCTCGTGCTATTATTGTTCTGCCTCTTCCTCTCATCAATGCCCAGGATCGAGTTAATGCATGAGCATCCCATGTTATATAGTGAGCAGCGGATCGACAACAGACCCAGTTGTGGGAATCGTGGTTCAGCGCTTTGGAGAAGTTGCCTCTTTGGCGGGTGCACACCTGCTGCCCAAAGGAGCGCACCTCTGTCACCATCCCTTCAACCTCCCGCAAAATTTGAACACACCTGTGACGCCAGAGGACATAGTGAATTGGCAACCTGCAAACATGAGCCTTATTGAAGCAGGCCTCACCCATCCACAGTGGCTGGGTCGCTTTGATGCCGCAACCTCAGGAAAAAAACAAAAAACTGGGTGTTGTCATACAATCTGTGTTTGTAAAGTTGGGAAGAACTTTAGGACGGCCAAGGGTTCTTGGGCATTAACTTTCATGAGGTGCAATCTGAGTATAGTAATTAGGGGAAAGCTTCGAGATCCAATTTTTGGCAATATTTTAAAGGGGTTTTAATCAGGGATTTACTTAATTTTGAAAACAAATTTTTGAAAATCAGTTTTCATTTGATTATTAAGCGAAAGCTTCGAGATCCAATTTTTCGCAATATTTTACAGGGGTTTTAATCAGGGATTGAATTATTTTTTATTTTTGAATTGGGGTTTATATGTGATTACTGGGGGTCAAATAAAACCGAATTTCGGTTTGGGTTTTTCGGCTTCTGGTTAGCCTATAGGGCGCGGTCCACTAGAGGGGAAAAAGGGGCTGTAACGACAATGAATGTACCTGGGCGCCAACTTCGTGGCGGACCTTCAGGTGGAACCCTGAAGAATGGGATTAGACGATGATTCTCCCGTGGGACGTTCCTTTTCTCCTTCCTCTTACTTGTTCCCTTTCTGCATGGCGTTTTTTTTTGGTCTTATTGCAGAAAACCATTCCTCAATCAATCATTTATGCATATCATTGCATATCATTTCCATTGGCATTAATTTTTGACACCATCATGAAATTTACACCCTATCATTCTACAACTACTATATAAGATTATATAAGTAGTTTTCTTGCTACTTTGACCACTGTGGCTGTGATGATGATTATTGTTTTAGAATATGACTAATATTAACAAAACACGATGTTCCTATTGTACTCTACTTGTTCACCATTTGGAGGTTTCCCAAAATGGGGGTACCCAAAAATGGATGGTTTATAATGGAAAATCCTATTAAAATGGATGATTTGGGGGTACCCCTATTTTAGGAAACCTCCAGCGGAGGCCGAGAAGACCTCGAGCCTCGGAATGCATCGGGGCATGGCTTTGGGACCTGGAGTTGTGGTATCTTTCTAAGGACTTTATGGTGATTTCATTGTGACTCATAAGGGTTTAATGGGACTTTATTGTGATGAATGGGGATTTTGCGGGATTTTATTGTGATTTTGTGGTGATAAATAGCGAACTAACCAATACAAATACGTGTGTATATTATTGCAGACAGAGAAATAGACAGACAGATAGACATACATACATATCTGGGTAAATTGATGACGACCTCACTGCGACCTCGCTGGAATCATGGTTAGGAAGGGGAATCATCCCCGAACCGGTCTCTTTTTGCTGGGAAGGGGCCGGCCAAACGGAAGACCGGTGGCATTAATTCAGATCAGTGAGTTATTAGAATTCACCAAGATATGGGTTTGTCTGAAAATTTGGTACCCCCAATTCCAATGGTTTATGATCATTTTCCCATTAATCATGTTTTTTGGGTATACCGTATATGGGGATCACAGCCGTGCTGTTCCATGATTTCACTACACAAATCTACAAAGTGGGGGTTCCAGGATTGGTAACTTGACTAGTAGCTCCAATACCTTGAATTTGTGATAGATGTATATCATATATATATATATTATAACTATATATACATACATATATGGTTAATCAGGTTTAAACACCAATTTATAACTATAGTTTGACCCCAATTAACTATAGATTAACCATAGTTACCCGTGGTTGACCAGAAACTGACAATTCACTATGGATCGACCATAGTAAACCATACTCAACCATAGCTTAAAAATAATTTGCATAGTTTGACCCCAATTAACTATAGATCAACCATAGTTAACCATAGTTAACCATACTTCAGCTGGTTTACAAACCAACATTCCCTTTGGACCTCGACTCCGTGGAGCTCAGCAAAGCTTGTGCTGCCTGAGGAAGTCAGCCACCAAGGAGCGACTTCCTCCAGGTCACTTGGTAGGTGTGTTTTTCTTGGAGAAATCATGGGGATTGCCCTCTGGTCATTTAAGATAGCCATGGAAGCCATGGCCGCAGCCATGGCCCATTTATAGATGATGTATAGTGATTTACCTATGAAAGATGGTGATTTTCGGAGTTGCGGTATTTGTCTAGGGACTTTAATGGTGATTCCATGTGATTTATGGGAACTTCATGGGATTTTGTGGTGATTTCCCGGGGATGATTTTAGGGTGATTATGAAATTGGGACTGACTTGAATAGGATTAATGGTGATGATGTTATACATATGTGGGGATTATTTTATGGTGACTTCAGCTTTCATGTGGGAAACCCAATTTCATAAACTCTACCATGACTGGGGAGGATAATTACCACCCACTTATAGTGATAATGTTTTTTTTTTTCGTGGTGATCGATTATTTGTTTTTTTTTAAATGTGATGAAGTGATGATGTTTTAACATCATGGGGTTATGGGGTTGAAAACGGTTGACTATGCGGATGATTTTATGGTGATGTCAGAATTCATACCAATAAACAATGCATATTTGGAATTAAACAATAGAATAATAGGTTTTAATGGTGACTCTTAGAACTCTAATAGGAATTCCTGGCGGGCCGGCCAAAGACAAAGGCCTTGCCTCCCAGGGCTGCCATGGCAGTTGCTGACGTCCAACAGCTCCACCATAGCAACCCAGTGACCATGTTTTCCTGTTTTCCGCATGCATAGTCACAGTCATTCAAATAGCCTCAAAAAATGTTAAACGTAGTAGAATTATGGGGTAAAACACCTTTTTTTATGGATACTTGAAGGGTCCAGGCTGTCCCATGTTCATTAGATCACTAGCCTCCTCTCGTTGGTGTGGGCACACCATAACATAATCTTTAGCTGCTGATGGCAGTCCTTGCAGTCCTTGCAGTCCCAAGCATGACTTGATTCAGACAGAACCAACAACCACAACTGGGTTACACCATACCATACTCAACCCTAGTTGTTGAGATATTGAACCACAAGTAGGGTTATACTAGTAATATCAATATCCCTATAGAACATGACTAAACTTGACTTCTGCTAGTTCAAAAAAAAAACATATTTTTCGCCATTCCTTTGGGGATTCGCGCCAAGGTTGGATCAAGATGGCCTCGAAATCGCATCCCGGGGCCTTTTACTATGCCCACCCCGCCAGCAAGCGCACGCAAGCGCATCCGCCCAAGACCATGCGGCTTGGTCCGAAAAAATGCCAGTTTGGGGATGGTGTCGAACATGTACACTGGATCCTGCAACTACCTCAACATCATGGCAAAAGTACTCAAAATAATGGGGTGAAACACACAATTTATGGGTACTTGGAGGCTAGGTGCACTAAATAGACCATAGATGGAGCATAATATGGGTATGCTCATCCATGGTGGAGGAGGGTCAAATTTTGTATTGAAAAACAATGTTTCTTTGTCTCTTCACCATGCTAGAGGACGACAGACTTAAAGCGGATACCTTGATCGATTTCTTTGGCGGTCTGCCAAGCTGATGTGGCTCAAAAACCACTTTGATTGGGATAAAATCCAAAGCTTTTGGAGCTGATTATGCATAGATTATGTTTCTTTTACAATTCAGATTCCATGTTTCAGATTCCATGTTTTATCCAACTTTCGCAATAAAGACAAAGTTCTCATATCATATCATGTCAAAGTATATATGAGAGACCTAAAAGGTCCATGCAGAAAACCAAAAAATTTGAGAGGTCTTGCAAACTACTAAGGCAAAAACCATGGGGAGATATAGCTTTTCAGCATCCTAAAGCGATTTTCTGTGCATGACCGACCCAAAATCTCTGAGATCCACATTCCGCCGGGATCACCGGGTGACCCCAAGGTATCTGGGCCTCCCCGAGCCCTCGGCGACGCCGCTGACGCTCATGGGGACGCCGCTGCCGGGCGCCAAAGTGCAGAAGGCGGCGGAAGAAGCGAAAGAGGCGAAGGACACCGCGACTCACCGCGACTTGGTGATTTAGACGATATGATTTCGTGATATGACTATACATCATCTTACATCCCAGTGGCCAAGAGTTGATATATGTTCATGTGGAGTTTATATAGTTTGATATGATGTAGTTTGTTTACAATTGTAGATATACGTATTTGGGATTCATTCGCAGCCTTTTACGGTTGATGTAGCTGATGTATAGTTGATAGACAAATTATGTGCAATGCATGTAGTTATACATGATTATACGTTGATGCATAGTTGAAATACAGTTGATATATGATATAGTTGAGAGACACACTGGAAAACTGCTTCCAAATGGAGCCCACAGTTTCTGTGTGTTTTCTGGTTACCCAAAATCATCCACATTTGGAATCAACATGGCAAACACGACAATGGATTGACCAACTTTGGCTTTGGAGAATTTTAGGTTTGAATTATGACTTTACTTCTTCACTGACAAGACCTGGACTCGATAGGGGTCGAGGATGCTGACTTGGATGTGGGAATCCAATGAAATCCATAGGTTTCCCTAGGAAAATGATGCACAAATGGTGGGTTTTTCCATATCAGAATTTCAAGAGGGTAAGACATGTTTCACTAGCAAGACTAGGACTTTTGTCGTCACTTGCAGCAACGAAATGGTGCATTTACCCAACAACAAATGCGGTTACTGTAAACCATTCACACGGTTTTCTACAGGACAACCCTGGGAAGATCTGGGAAGTATCTCCCGCGTAAGGCCTGAAATATCTTGCAATTTCGGCGGGCAGGTTCCCCGCGTCGCTGAAAGGTGGTCCAATGCAGCTCCTTTTGCAGCTGCTACTTCCCAAGTAGGAAGTATCGTGAAATTAGCATCCTATTCCCATTGAATTCACATCATATGTCTATTACATCCTTGTTTTCCCCACTCAAGTCACCATTTTTGCACGACTGCCTTACCACCTTCGTCGTTTTTGTGCGAAGGAGGCGAAAGCGCGCGCCGAAGCGGCCAAAGCACAGCGTGCAAAAGAGGAAGCCCTGAGAAAACAGCAGGCAAAATGCAGCCAGAAAGTGGGTGGACTTGCTTCAACACATTATATAGGAGTATCATAGCCACTTTTGGCGGCTCAATGGATCAGTTTACCTCTTTTGCTATGCAAAATGAGGGATTTACCAGCCAAAATGGGTGGATAATGTGATGAAGTATATAAAATTCGGATGGAGCCCCCCTGATATTCCAATTCCCTTGGGGAAAAAGGAGGCTTTGAACCATCAGATGTTGGGGATTGTTGGAGAAACTGGACTGGAGGCTTTAGGGGCTCAAAGTGGGAGCTAATTCGAAGGTTTGTGTTTGAGGGTTTAACACGAAGGGAAAACCAACAATAGTGAGGAAACCAATAGTGCGGCTTGAAACAGTTGACAAGAGGGGTTTTAACAAATGCAACAGTGAGGGATCTATGTTGACAATGTTTTTGTTTCTGACGCCATATCCTCCTAGGTGCTGGCCATACCAGAACCATTTAAGATATGTAGGAGGCTCCAGGAGGGAGAAGCATCTTCCCCATTTCCAGATGGACCCACATGGGCCAATGTGAATTAACATATTTTAAGTAGGAGACCAACTTCCTTGAGATTCCTATCCCATTGATCCCATTGAAATCGCAACAGTTTTGAATGATCCAATTTTTCATGTTCAATGTTCAAGTCTATTTTCCAAGTTTGATTTTGGGGGTGTAGTCCAAACTGGAGGCCTTTGCATTGGGGCTAAACACCGATTAGTCTCAGCTACTATTTTTACCGTGGCAAGGGGACCGTTTGCTGTTCATCAGACGCCTGCTGGTTTGATGTTCACCCAATGATGACTCATCCTGATTCTAGGATGATTAGTCCTGATGTTGAATCCTGATTTTGGAATAGTGAATACGTAAATAAGAAATCCAGATTTCGGGATGAGAAACCACGCCGGATTTACCAGCAAACATGTTGGGATTAGCATCCAGGGCAGATCACATGCCGGGATTATATGGCATCGTGTGCAGGAAAGAAATGAGAAGCTGAAGAAAGCGGAGGTGTTTTTGGGACGTTTGGTGGTGCCCGAGTTCGTTGTCGTGGTAGTTTTACTAGCATAAACGGGGGGTTCAACCAACTATTAAACCAGTATGTTACTATGTTGTTTTAACCAACCAAAATGGAAGTTTTTCACTTAGCTAAGTTGGTAGAAATAAGTAATGTATAGCGGTTGGCGGTCGGATTTTGTTGTGGATACTACATATTTTATATATCAAACTATACTTAAATGGGGTGAAACTAAGGCAATGAACAGAACTGGGGAGTTTTGCGGGGCAACATTTTGAAGTGTCTTCGGGGTAGGGGGCCGCCCTCTCAGACACAAGTAGATTTGCAAAGAGGGCAGGATGTTTTTGCAAATTTTGGTGATTGGAAATATGTGTGTGTGTGTGTGGATTTAATGACAAGATGGAACTTGGAACCCAAAGTGAGTCATTTTGAGATACTTCGACACATAATAGAACCATCCAAATCTGCGGTCAAGCATTTTGATGGGGCCCAAACATGTCAATGGGGTGAAATTATGGAAATACGAATGGTTACTGCACCTGGTGAGGTGAAAACATCTCTGAAACACCACCCGATCCTGGTGGAAAGATGTAGAAAGCAATGTTATTTGTAGGAATTTGGATCATGCCACCAGCACGCCCATAGTACATGGCTATGTCTCAAACGTACCCCAAAACTCCGCTATGGTTAATCATAGCTGACCCCCCAAAAAAAGAATGCAACGGCTTCAAATAATTGCAATGGGATGCCTTTTTTGGGTATCATTTTGTAGCAGACCTAAGTAATTCATATCTCCATATCTTCATATCTCCGCATTTATCAGAATATCATACAATACGCGATGAACATATTTGAAAGCTTCTCAAATTTCCCTGAATATTTGCCGGAATGCATTTTTGTTGCATTCGAAATCTCCATGTGATTCACCATTTTTGTTGGATGTTCCATGGTTTTCCAATTTTCCCATGAAAATCCCTGGGTTTTCCCATGTTCCCATCCCCATTTTCCAGCCCACGTCCCGTCATCCCCCGTGGCAGGAGGAGGCGAAGGTCGAAAGCCGCGCGGCGGAGGAGGTGATCCGCAAGGCGCGGGAGAAGCGAAAGGCGGAGGCGGAGGCTCGGCTCAACGCGATCCTATGGAAGGAATGGTTAATGATTGTTAATGATGGTTAATAGTAATAATAATAATAATTATTATTAGGATTATTATTATTATGTGTTTTTGAATGGTCAACAATGGTTAAAGATGATTAATCAACGAAAATCTTTGTGAATGATGGCCTTGTCGGAACCCATTTTGCAAGGGAGCAACAGAAGGCCGCTCCTTAAGGGACCAGCACCGTGCAACGAGTCTCACTTGAATGCATCCCATAGTTTATCCTCAATACAAAAAAATGATGGTTAATAATTACTATTAACAATGTTTTTTTGAATGGTCAACAATGGTTAAAACATGTTAAACATGATTAGTCAATGTTAATGATTCTTGATCATGATCAATCATGGTAACTTCTGGTGAATACTTGTTGATAATGGTGATATCCTCTGGTAAAATCATGGATTTGATGGAACAAATCGTGGACATCAAGGTGAAATGGTGAATGGTTAATGGTGAACGATATGAATCTTCAACTTGATGTTTCATGGTTAATAATGGTGATGAAGGGGATTGTTGATAATGATCATATATATTGTGTATATATATATATATTATTGTATATTAGTGTAAAGTATCTATAGTAAGCCCGAAAAAGATAGACAAAGTAGATTTTTGCCAAAATAGTGACCATTTACTCTTTCCTTTTTTTGGGTCTACTAAATATATGTATACAATGATTCTAATTAGGTAATGGACGAAACGAACCTTGAAATTATACTATCATATACTATCGAGGATCTTTACGGCGCGGAATTAACCAATATGTATAGTGATGACTATTGTCATGTATCAACCTATCATTAAAGTCTATAGTTGTTTGGTAAGGTTTTAACTTTAGACCATCAAATATATGAGGATATAATATTATATAACAACTATACCATTGCTTTGCAACTTTTTTACAATACTGCGGATATATGGGGAAACTCTGTTTTGTAACCAGGGTTAACTCTGTTCTGTATAGCGTTTTTTTCTTCGATTTGCTAAGTGATTTGGAATTGGTTTCCCCAGGGGAAATCCACTAAATGACTTGGGAATCTATGGGGAATGGTTTTGGATATTGTGGGACTATCTGAAGCAAATCATAGCAAATCCAAGTTTTGGCTGCGGAATGGAACCAGATGGAAGTTGTTAGATCCAAAGATCGGAAATCAAACCCAACATCATGTCGGGAAAACCCTCACATTTGATGTTTTATCATGGATTTGCCCGGTTAGACTTGTCATCAATCGGGGTATCCCGCAATTTGCCCAACAAATCCTGATTTCGGTCGGTTCTCCATGACATGCCCAGTAAACCTCATGTGTTTGGCGGTTTTGGCGAGGTGGGCTTCCCTTGAAGCCCTCCTACACTAGTGAGACACGTGTCACTCAGTTGCAGCATGTTGCAGCCGAGGAGAGCCAAAGTCAATTTGAAGCGGTGGGAAGCGTGCCCATTCGCCCGAAGCGCGAGAAGAAAGCTGTGGGGATCCACTTCGATCGCTCCAAACAGGAGGAAATGGCGTGCTTTGGTGGAAGATGTCGATGTTTTGATCATGTAGGTTTGTCTGAAAATTGGCTAATTCCCTCAAAATCCAATTCGTTAACTATCATATTCCCCCAAACAAATGACGATTTTATGGGTATACGGTATACACCATTTCCATTGTATAGACTATAGTTAACTAATATGGTATCATAGATAGTTAACTATACCAGACAAACCCATCTTTCATTCATGTTTGACGATTTTTTTCGCCCCGAAACTACGCCCCGGTCATCTCCTCGCCAAGGCACGACAGCGACGGAGAGTCTGAAGAGTTGGACTTGGAGAAGTTGAAGAAGAAGTTCCGTGCTAAGGCGCCAGGGGTCACGTGACGCCATGGTGTGAAAAGATAGGTAAAACCATGGGAAAATCATGGGAATTCATGGGAATTGGTGGGAATTCATGGGAATTCATGGGAATTGGTAGGAATTAATGGGAATGAATGGGAATATTCATGGAATATGAATGGGATTATGACTTGGCACAAAGCCTGATGTGGTCGCGTGACAATGGCGAGCAGTGACCCTGAAGAAATTGTGTGACATAGTTGAGGCAATAGTAATGGTTGATGGATGTTGATAGTTTCTGGAATCTACACAGCCCTCCTTCAAACATGTAACATGGCCCTAAAGAATGCCCTAGACGCATTAACATGTCAGACTTGAAGTTGTTTGACATTGAAACCTATAGAATTTCGAGGTGTTTCGAGGGAGTTTCAGGTTTTTTCAGCTCCCCAACCCCAACCCGCCGCAGGTTGAGGCTCGAAACCTTGAGCTGATTCCGGACGTGCTGTTGGGTTGTGGCTTTGTTGGGCGGCTGTGTTGGTGAGACCTGTGATCTTTCAACATGTGGGGGTTGTTATGGGAAGATAAAACACATTTTTCACTATGGATCAGTCCAGTGTGTTTTTTCCATGTTTTCTTGGTTGATGAAATGTCCAAACTTACTGGGTCGATTCAATTCTAAAGTGAAATAATGTCAAATAGTAAACAAACATCAGTGGGGGGTGTTAAGCAATTGAAACGGGGATGACGATCAAATGTACCATTTCATAATCAATTTTGGAGGATTTAATTGGGGTACTGATACCCGATTTGAAATTCATTGTTTACTGCCAACATTGGTCGTTATAGAAGCAAACATTGTGTGGTTTTCTGCCTACCAATTTTGCACCCATTACGCATTTTTGTCCCCCAACCTGGAATGAAAAGGTTCATGGGTGTATGATCCACCAGATTTTTTTATGACCCACCACATTTCTTTAGAGGGTGGGTTATTTCTGGCGAGTGGGATGCAGTTAAGAATTCCTGCGTCATATTGGTTGTCCTCCGTATTTCGGCGGATACTCCGTGGAAAATCCTCTTAGTCCGATTCTCGCTGATCAAATCTCCCATGGGTGCTATTTTGTGCTGCGCAAATTCCTGTTTGTTTCATCCCTATGAAATCTTGCGATATTCATTTGGTATGCGGAATATTATGTGGGGGATTATATCACATACTATACAATCCACAAGGCTCTAAGGATGTGCGGGTGACCGACTTGGCTGAACATGTGCCATTCACAGTCTTGGCCAAATATGTTCATATTCACATACTTACAATGCTATGGCCATTGAGGATGTAAGTGTGAACTTTCAGCCTGGCTGCAGGCACTGTGGATCAAAGAAAACCATGACCTAAGATATTTCAACCTTGGATAACAAGAGACCAAGCTAACCAAACAGTGAATCACCTCTCAAACTCACCACTCTCCAGTTCCGTTTTTCTTGTTGCACTGATGGGCCTTCTCCGAACTGCCTCATTGCCAGGCAAGGTATTTTGCTTTGGTCTCTTGAAAGTTGTTCTTTTAACGAAAAACAGGACAAGCAGTGCAGGATGTGGTACCCAACACCAGAGCTTGATGGAAGTGATATTGATCACTTTGCGCTGCTTTGTGCGACCTGCTGCGGCCTGCCCATCAGCTGTGGTTGCGGCTCAATCCTCAGCAGTGGGCGCAATGGCGGCCGCTGGATTTTTAACAGCGTCTGCGGACACACCAGCCTACTATCCCCAATGATTTCTCCAAAATTCGGCACTTAGCCTGCATCAAGATCAAATCTTGCCACGTTGTTTTCAAAAATCTGCTGTTATCAAATTCAGGTTCACCACGTGCCAAGATGGCCACCCCCACATCGTATTTTCGAGACGCGGGGAACATGGTATCCCATGCTTTCGGTGCCTCCCAAATACATTGATTGCCTTTGGATTATGAGGTGCATGAGGTTGACTTGTGCAACAGCTACACCCTGCTGCGGGAGTACTTGGTCGCCTTTGCAGCCGGAAGATTCCATTGGCTGAAGATCGACAAGTGCTTGGTAGAGGCCACATTGGCCTTGGTGTGGATTTGAGCAGCTTCCACAACATGTGTAAGTTTCCAATGTGGATGATTGGCAGCCTTTGCTCTGCAGGCTGTTATGTGCAATTTTTCTCCAAGAGCTCCTTTCTACCATGGTGCTGCAGCAAGTCCCCTGTCAAAGGAAAATGCATTGGAAAGATGTTGCGCGCTCTGTGTTCAGTTGGGTATTCAATGAGGTTTTTGCTTTTGTGAAAAGTCACCTGCAAGTTTGTCACAAGGCTTGGCAAGAGATTGCTTTCCAAGCAGAAATTCACGGTGTCTTTGTCTTGACCCACCTGCTATGTAAAATTCTTTAACCCTTGGGGTATGCAATTCAATTTTCTGGCGGCCCAAGCATTCGATAGCAGATTCTGGAGCAGCTTTCGCCAAGAAGATTGGAACGAGTTCCTACAACGGATCGCTAGGAGATCTCATGCCGCGACCCTTGAGCTAGCTATATCGAACAGGTATATGTTCGACCGCGTTACAAAGATTGGGGTGAGCCAAGCTCATCATCTTCTGAAGATGATGACTGAGTTTGCGTGAATGAGTGGAGTTTGATTGAAAAAAGTGATCAACACTTCCTGCGAGTGTGCTCTGAAGTGAAGGCTTTCAGGCACCTTTCCGAAACGGTCGCGTTGAATTCCACAGGTCCAACTTAGCGTCAGAATTCATTCTTTGTATTCACATACTCAGCAGGTGGATGTTTGTATGTTTGTATTACAGGCTTCTACTCAGAACCTGTTGTGGGCAAGCGGTTTGGAGACTTAGTGAATGATTTTTTTAAGGGTGATATGGACTGATAGAGTATAAGTCCCCTACTATACAACGGAAAAGAGTCCCCTATAAATTCCCTATGTATGTCATCTTGCAACATTCCCGGAGCCTTTTGACGTTGCTACACGACGCCGCCAGGACTTGGACTTCAGCGACGAACCGCTGCCGCCGCTGCCGCCCCCTCCGCCGCTGGCGCCGCTGCCGCCGCCGCCGCTGGAGGAAACGCGGCCAGCGGAGGTGACAATGGACAAGAAGGACCGAAACCGGATGGGAAAGTGGTGATTCCACCAGCAAAACCATAAAAAAATGATAGGGAAAACAATGGGGAAACCATGGGAAAATGGCGGTTTAACTAACAAAGATGCTGGAAAATGGTGATTTGACCACAAAAAATGTTGAAACATATGGTGATAAATCCCAACCAAACTGATGATTGTATGGCATGTATTGCTGAATTTATGTTAGCTTAGTTAGTTGAAATAATTCCGGTTTCACCAGGGTTTTTGAATGTTTATGACATATCGAACTAGTTAGTGAGGGTTGTAAGCCAGCTTATAACTCACAGGACACCACCTTGTGTGGGATGGGTCTGTGAATGGGGATTCACTCTCGAAAATGCAACCATTTTTCTTGGAATATTGGTGAATGCACATGAATACACCACAGTATCAAATCGGGGGATGGAATCATGGGATAAGATTCGGATTTCTTATGATTTAATGACCTGTTTTTGGGTTTTGTCCGCTATTTGGATGATCATCCCAGTTAGCAACTGGATGAATTTGATTGTGACCTCACGTCGTGACGTCACTGGAATGATTCAACTTGGATTCGGGAAGTCATCCCCATAGCTGGCCGTATGAGAACTGTTATTTTCAGGTTTGTGAGTGAATATTGTTCAGCCAGAATCAACCCTAGGTTGATAAAATGAGTTTTTTTTTACCGTGCGGAATTTTCTGAACTCATGGTGGAACCCAAAAATTGTGGTCATTTTTTCATGTGGAAACCAATGGTTTGGGATTGCTGGGTAAACCTTGAAGGGCAAGATCGACCAACTGGCTAATCATGAATGTACATACGTGGTGCCCAATGGAAGGTTGCATGAAGATGCTCTGAAGATATGGATCGGGTATCGAAAGTAAATTACTGCCCCCTTTGGCTAAAAACAATGATCTTGAACATCTCGGCAGGAGGAAAAGAAGATGAAACGAAAAGCAAAAGAACAAGAACTGAGACTTGGATGGCTACAAATTAAGCAACCACAATTTATTTGTAATTTGAATCGATTGTTTGAATTAGCGATGATTACAGTGTTTGGCAATCACGCAGCCCCTAAAATGTATACTAAGGGGGGAGGGTGGGGTCATTTTTTTAATTTTAGAGGGGGAGGGGCCCTAGAAGTGTATAATTCCAATCTCTGTGTGATTTGGAAAGTTCAGTAAAATAAGGGTAGTCCCTCCTATGTTTCATACATGTTGAATAGCAATTTCAAAGTTCATACTCTGTAGCAGCTCACCCGCCAAAGAATATATACATATATATATATATTTCGAAGGTGTTTATAGTTCAAGACTACACTATATAGTATATATAATGACTCTCAAACGTCCAAATGAGCACCGGTGAGTTTCACTCAGGAAAGCCTTGAAGCAAAGCATGACCAAGGAGGAGAAGAAGAGCCACTTGGCGATGAAGCACAGCCACTGGGGATGGGCTGCAGGGTCGATGGTCAATAAACATGTGTTGATGTTTAGCAATGGTGAATGGATGAATATATTTCACATATTTGCACTCAGCAATATTTATTTTGAGAGATATCCAAGTACACTCAGTACACACCTGCAGCTTCTTGTGTGGTCCCCTGCCAGCTGAGCTTGCGTGATGTCTTGAAACCATGGTCCAAGCAATCCTTCCGAAAAGTTCGATACTGGTAGCTATGCCTGGGTTGGAATCCGCATATGTTTATTTCATTCACCATCTGATATTTGTGGCTTTCTGGTAGTGGGCCATATCCTTATTCAAATATAGGGATCCCGTAAGACTGGGATCTCAGTCATGCGTCCACATTCCGACAGATCCAACACCAACAGATCCGCGTTTTGGCAATGTGTTGACGCAAGATTCAGACTATGGTCATGGCTCAAAATGATTGACCACCGCACAATGCTTTGGAACAAGTCAACGTGCCAGGTTTGGGTGTTCATTTTTGCTGGAACCAAGTTTTGGGAGCCAGAACCTAAGCAACTAAGGCCCAGACTTCATTTTGACAAAAATGGTTCGCGAACAATTGCAAGGTTCAGTTTGATGGGCCTTAGAGTTAGCAAAAACACGATTTAATTCCATGATATTCCATGAATAATTATTGACATGCCCCCATAATACATATCATCCTCCGGCACCACTTCACATTGGGGTCCATGGTCTCACACGGCGATCCGCCGTTTCCCAGGATTCAAAAAGATCCGCAAGATGCAGAAGCTCCAGGCAAAGGTGGCGAAGGCCGAGAAGGCGCTGAAGAAATCCGAAAAGTCGCTGGGCTTTTGACGACTTTCCCCAGTTTGGAAGCGCCACAACGTAGTAGATACCCTCTGGTTATGTCAAAATAACTATTGAAAATAGCAATTTATGGTTGATTTTCCCAAGAAGAATGGTGATTTTCCATAGTTATGTTAGTTTACCAAAGGGTATGAGATAGAACTCTAGTGAATGGGGGGTTTATAAAGCAACACATATTTATTGGGGGGCACCACATTGTATGGATCCTAACATGTGGAGCTGGATTTGGTGGAACATGATGAAACATGATGAACGAAGAATGACGACACATGGACTTGATTGTGTCTGAGACACAAAAAACATGTGATACGTGCATCTATATATTTGGAGTCTTATGAACATGATGTACAAGAATAATTGTGTTCTGTCATTTTGCAGAGATGTTTCAGGGTTGGGCCTCCTGTTTTAGAAGTCAACCTTTCTGGGTGAGAGGATGGTCTACACTCCACGGGGTGGTTTCCATGGTTTCTGGATCCGTGGACCTCACATGTCCATTTTTTTTATTGATGCCGTCACGCTTGAGCAGGGTTCAAAACTGCTGTTGATAGTTGAGTACCCTCGAGTAAACCAACATAACTATGGAAATGGTCCATTTATATAGATGAATCACCTATCAAAAATGGTGATTTTTCATAGCTATGTTAATTTACCAGAGGGTATACGTGTTCATGTTTGTACTATCCAATATACCATCTTCACAACTAACATGCTGCCATGGCTTGGGGGTTGGAAGATTACTTTCCACTAAAGAAATGGCTGCTTTCAGGGTCTATTTGAATTTACTGGAAGGTATTGGTATTAAGCATTGTCGCAAATAGCGGGAAATCCTTTCCGAAGCAACTCTTCTCACAATGGTAAAACTATAAATGTCACAAAACATATTGTAGGTGATCTTCCCTCTCAATTTCCACACTGTTCACATCATTCCTGTTTGTGTTTTTTCTGGATTGCTCCCTTTTTTTCAAGCCAAGGATGTTGAAAAAAGGTGCTTCTTCAAGTTCCTCATCCTCCTCAAGCAGCAGTTCATCTTAAAGGAGCCAAAAAGATGCAAAGTGGTAAATCCCAAGGTAAGATAGTGATAAACCATGATGCACCATTCACTAGATTGGTTTAAGGGAAAATTTACAGGAAACCTCTATATTTAATGGGAAAATCCATGGTTTCCTGTAAATTTTCCCATTAACCAATCCAATGAACCATACCTTTCGGTTTTGGCACAAACATCTTCCAAAGGGATCCACTGATTTCAATTCTGCCTTGTCAATGACGAGTTTCCCGCTGTCGCCCCAATGACGTTTTTAGCTCGTTTTTGAGCCGCGTTGAGAATCCCAAAACTGATCTGGTATCATCAAACGTGGCAAGCTGGAAAACTCATCCCTTTTTTGATGATTTTCCCCGCGAAAAAACACATCCATTAAATATAGTTCGGGGATTCCCCAGCCAGCTACGTTTGACGACACTGGAGGGTATATCTTTATCAAGAATTCCATTGATTTCCCATATCTAATGGGTAAACCTTTAACCCTAAGCCATTCCCCCCTTCGGGGTTATGGAATTTGGTATACAGTATAATGGATACACCTATGACTGGGATAATGTATACACCTATTCTTGTGTTTCCCGCATTGTTTCTTTTGGAATAATGTTCAATGATTCCCCTCCATTTTTGGTAATATCCAATCAGATCAATCAGGATAAATCAACATATTTCCCTTAATAATTTGCAATTCCTCCACTTCCACCAGGATCTGTGGATTGCCTTGGCTTCACCTGTGGGAAAAAAAAATAACGGATTTGATAAGCGCGTCGAAAGGGGAGCTGGGAGGTGCCATGGTGATTTCAGGGTCAAACTATGTCACACTGTTAGTAGGGGGGTGGTACTGAAGCCTGCCCTACAATTACAACATAATCAAATTGCAAGAATGTAGAGAATAGATGAGAATAGATTATGGAATGGGTAAACAATGATATATCTATATTATACAGTATATGACAGTAATAATCTCACCTTGTCACTAAAAACTATCAGAATCGGTAATTATTTCCTGCATTTATCCCAGATTCTAGTAGTCACTTATTGTCCCAGATGTACAATGATTCATTATAATATCAAATGTCTATATTTGGATAAAGCATATTTATTTAGTCTAAGCTTTGGTGGTGAAACATCATGTTGGTCTTTGCTACAGGTTACAAGTGACACGATCTTTCATGTGTCGCTTCAACTTGAGTTTGCATATAGATTTTATTGACTATTTGAGCCATCAAAAATACAACTGTTGTTTTTTTGGTAGTAGGGGGTTATACGATGTTGTACCAACTGGTTCACTGGGAATTGTGATAGCCCACGATCGAGATACCCGTTTGCCAAACACAAGAATCCCATCACCCCAAGATAAAACACCCCCATTCTATGGTCGCAAAGATATGTAAATACCGGAAAATGTTACATCCACCATGGTTTCGTTTGGCGGTGTCTTTTTTTTGTGAACGGCGAGAATGGATTATACCATGGTACATCATCATGAAACATTCCCATTACAATCCATTTATAATATTCCCTTTATAGGGCAGAGATTCATGGGATGGGCCATGGCATGGCGAAGTCCCAGATCTCCCGCGAGGGCCCAACTCTGCCGCTGCGGAACTTCGTGCTGGATCGCCTGGCGCATCTGTTGGGTCCCGGAAACGTGCGCGGAAGACGGGGAACTGCAGGGTGGAGAAGGGATCGAGTTTGGATGGATCTCACTGATTTAAAATCTGGAAATGTCATGATATATGTAGCATGTGTTTCAACTTTCAACTGATAAAGTGTGGGATCTACTATTTAAGGTAAACTGATGATGACTGTGATTTGTTGTTCTTAAGCGGTAGACACAGACTTGGGATTTGTTTTAGTAAACATGCGTACTTAAGCCAAGAGAGTTTCAGGGATTTGTTTTACCACCTGCTGGGTGACGCCATTCCAAAGCTAGGATGATTGGTTGCCCACGATACTTTGGTTGCTATCCAGGCTGTCCATGTTTGTGCTGGTTGGTTGCCTGTCATCGTTGATCTTTAAGATCATTTGGAGACACCTGATGAAAAGCAGTGAAAACAGGCTCTGTATAAAATGGTCATTTTTGCGGTCCCTTATTGGGAAAGCAGATTTCAGGTTCTCCACAGTTGACGGTAGATTCGGCTGAGTTACACCTGCCGATCGGAGGTTTGGTATATGCCAAGAATCCGGACATACGCAGCAGTAAACCCTACTGAATTTCCAAGGACTAGTCATATATCATGTGCTTCAAGAACTTAATTTACTGTAATAATTGTTTTTTCGTTTTATTACATCCACTTTGAATCACTTTGTAATATACACTGACATTTATCAGATATTGGAGATATTGACTGTATCCCATATCATATACTGTACAAGTAATTAGCCCATTCTTACTACCATTGTAGCCATCCCCAAGAAAAGAGAAAATAATTCATGACTATCTTGCTAGGATTTGACGTGTCTATTTTTATTTGTTGCTTTGGGGGGTTACTATCATAATGTATATATATATATATCATATACATCATATCTATTTACATGTATTATTCTAGATCATATCCCATTGATATGGCTCCATCCTCATTTGCCAGGTACAGGGCTACCTGGCTGAACATTTCCCGGCGGAGCGTTTCCATCGGAGTTTGGTGTCCAGGGCCCTTGGGCCCAGCGAAAGGGTCGCAAAATGATGTGGAGTCCAGGTCAGCCACTGCAGTGGGTCTCAGAATCTTGTATAGATTGAATCTTAGTTGGTGTATGGATAAATTGGATGTATTTAAAAGTCAATAAAGTGGCTTAAAACAATTATGTATCTCTAACTATGGTGATAGGACAGAATGGATATTATGAATTATAGGATATAACGGATAAATGGATATCAATAATGGAAGAAAACATTGATATCCAAGCATGTCATTGTACGTTAGTGTTAGATGATGTTTGAAGATATTGGATATGATAAAATGGATACTCTTATGTGTTATGATGACATGGGTCTGTCTGAACATGGAGTATAACCTCAAATGTTCCATCAAGTGGTAATGCGAAGCCCGGACCTGTGGACAAACATGGACGAACCAATTGCTGAGATTATTGGTTGAAATTGCTGTATTCGACAAACAATGTTCAATTACCCTCTGGTTATTTAACATAGCCATGGAAAATTGCCCATTTATAGATGATTTTCCCAGTAAAACCTCCATTTATAGGGGATTTTCCATGGCTATGTTAAATAACTAGAGGGTAATTATTACAAGGTGGGGCCACATAGTTAGCCAACTTGGTTTACAGCTATGATAGCGCGGGTTTACAGTGGTTATACTTTGACCCACATCCATATTATTGAGTGGGGATTGAACTAATCAAAACCGGAATGTGAAGCAATCGCTCGCCCAATGACCAAGCCCCCTATAGATATAGATGGTGGTCAGTAGGGCAAATGATCTCAAACGGGTATGGCTCAAACGATCTCAGAATTATATACCCTCAAAACAATGATTACACAATCATAAAACCACAATCATACACAGTAGTTACCCAAAATTATACACCCGTTTTGCCCGAGATGATGCTGTGAAGCTAGTGTTGCACCACCTAGTCAGATTATCCCAACCTGGTGCCCCAAAAACCTTCTGGCTGTTGGCTTACAAAGCATGGAATATATCGAAAAAACATCATCTATAAATGGACGTATATTGAGGATATTTCTGATACTGTATACCTACGATTATGGAGTGGTTTACAATTCCCACCAACTGTTCCTCACATCTGCTGGTGAACCTGATGTTTGACATACCGTGGATGGAAGAAATCCTGCACCAGTTAGTAGATTGTTTCTCCTGTTCGAATCCCATTATATACAGTGTTTCATACTTTCCAATAGTTCCCAACTGGTGCAGGATTTCTTCCATCCACAGTAGGTACCCGGAATTTGCAGCGGATTTTGGCATGAGAAAAAAATTGGTTTTCATCAGTCCTGTAGACATAGCCAAGGGTCACTGTTTGGTGGTCTCTGCTCAGGTCCCTGATTCTGCAGCTGTTTTGACAGCCAGTTGACAAAAACCAAAAACCTTCATGTTTGGGTCAAAATAGTAATTGACTCTCAAACATGTAAAATGATGGCTGTTTGAATTGCCTAGCCTAGAAGTGTACAATTCAGCAGATTTCAGCAGATCCTCTTCATCAATTTGCTGTACCTGAAGGGATAGTGATTTATGTGCCACATGCTTGACTTCCAACGTTTGACTGATTTAGACGAACGCAAGCATATTTGACTTGTGGAGATTGTCTTGCCCCATGTGACGCACACCCAAAAATCAACGAAATGCAGGAACCATAGCCGCATTTTGTCAACAAAAGTAGTTGGTGTCCTCATGCGTCCTCTATGATTTTGACCCAAGCTTGACGTAGATGTGCTGTTTTGCCTTCGCTGGCTTTAAAGTGAGAATTCGTAGAGTGTTGCATTGTGGTAAACCAAACGATGTACCTCCCCCTTCTTTGAGTTTGAACAACAACAACAACTGAGATTATCTCAAATGATACATATTCACAGATCATAGATCTTCCACAGCAAAGGACGAATCTTGGTAGAAAATTGGAGCCCTGTTCCACAGCTGATGGCCGATGGAGTCTCCAGGCTTGCTAACCCCCTGTGGTGGTGCCGCAGTTCCAAATCATAGCTGGGGGTTATGCTAGCGATACCATTATAGAACCATAGTTGATATGGTATACGGTATAACCATTGATATAACCATAGTTCAACCATAAGTTGAACCATGGTTGAACCATATATCATTGATATAGCAATAGTTGAACCATAGTTTTTCTGTGTTTTTTTTGAAGCAGATCACCAGCAAAGAGAACTGCTGGAGAGCTTGTGACCTTCGCTGACGCTGCGGAGTGTGTGCCCCAAGTCCTACTGACATGATGATTGGAAGTGGTAATATCTGGAAAATCAATCGTAGTTTCTGAGAAATGAGGAGAAACTTGTCAGATTTACCAATTTGCCATCATTTGCCATCCCTCAATTAATACGGACCCCAAAACCCCATTGAATTATCTCCCATCGCAAGGGGTTGGAAAGAATTCTCTCCCAACTCCCAACTTGTGGCAGGAAATATCCCTATGTGTTTTTTTCTACGCACTTCCATCCCCATGTTCCTGGATTCTTGGTTGGAAGATCCATCAAAAAATACCGGTTGGTGACTTCCCTATGACAATCCCCAGGTGAGGATTCCTAAGGGGATGCGTACGCGGGATTATGGCTGGTTTTTATGACCAAACTTAGATTATTTGGAGATCCCTACCTAAGAAACTTCAATCTATTGACCATGAAGCCATACCGTGAAGTTGTCAGAATCAGCGACTTGTGGTTCGTAACTGGCATCCAAAGACATCCCGACATTTTGTAGCATTTGATCCCTTCCAGTAATTTTAAACTTAGCTATGGAAAATCACCCTTTTGCATAGTTGAAACATCGAACTAAAGAGCGTTTTCCATAGCAAACTGTTGTTGACTGGAGGGGAGACGAGGGTAAACCAGAAAAAAAATAACCACCAGATACTGGGCAGCTGCTTTTTATGAGCGAGTGCCATACACACAGTACCAATGCTTAAAAGCTGCAAAAACCTATGGAGCTGAAACATCTCCAGTTGTATCCCTCAGGAAAATGTTCAATGTAAATAAGATGATTGTCCCATATTGTCCCTTATTATTCAGCCGTGTTTTTTGTCAACCAACAAGACACAACTGGGGGGGCAGCTCCCTAGTTCTAACGGTGATATTCCTATTGATTATTGGTTACATTCCATTCATTACCACTTTCTCATCCCATCGAAATACCACTACATCAACATCCCATTCACATCTCAAGAAAAGACCATGATCCACCTCAATCCCAGTTACAGTTACCTCAAGGTGGCCCCCAGTTCTAGGTTGGTGTATAAACCCAGCCAGAGTTAGCGAAGGGGCCCCACCAATCGATTGATTACCATCCCCAAGATGGATCCGAAAGTGGGGGCACCCCCCAAGTCCAATTGGGGGTACTCCCAGGTTGTGGAACCCCCATATGAGTATATCATCCAGCTTATAATCCTATAGATATTGGTGATATAATGGATATATTGACACAATTCATAGTCCCAATATGAGTGATCCTATAAATCCATAGGATATCACCAATACAGCTGGATGCAATAGATACAGAATCCATGCCATTATACTGATAGTGCAACCAATATGATAATATGTGTTGATCATTGTAATAGATTCGTGATCCAATCCATCCCCTCATAATCCCTCATGGTCAACCTATAGAATAATCAACATAGAAATTAGATCTATACAATCCATGATAATGCATACCATAGATCATTACAATTATAATATATGTATATACATATTTATCTAATAGATAATAGATTTACATTCCATCCCAAAAAAATATCCCCAGGGTCACCACTTCAGGCAGCGCCCAGTCGGAGCTCTTCGAGGCCGAGGGAGGAGAGGAGCCCGCGCCCCTGTTGGCGCCCAGATCCAAGGCCCAGCGATTGGGGGATCCGCTGGAAGAACCTGGGAAAAACTGGAAAAAAACGTGGGAAAACCATGGAAAACCATGGGAAAACCGGGGAAAAGGATGAAAAGTTGGGAATTTTGTGAAATTGTGAGGAAAGTTTTAGGAAAACAAATGGAAACAATTGGAGTTTGAAGCAAGTTTGACCTGCACAATGCTGTGGAAATTGAATGAAAGATGTGCGTTTGGAAATTTTGGAGCTCCAAGAAACTGGTGCAATGATTTGGGACCGTTGACCCGCAACAAACTGAAGAAACCACTGGATTTTTCTGTAGATGTAACTTACACACATGCTGTTCGTTTTCTGATCGCTAGCACCATTCCGTTGTAGCATCAGATAGATTTCTTCACCTCAGATGTTGAGACATTCCGCACTTCTTGGACCATGTCGCCAAGTATAGTGGTTAAATCCGTTCTTATTCAAAACCTTTCCAGAAGCATTGGTTTAGTATTGATGATCTGCTTATTTAAGGTCCCCAAGTTTTTTTTTGGCTTCTGAGGATTGAGAATGGGACATTTCTCGTTGGACATGTCCGTGCCTTTACCCCATCTTGGAACTGGTTTGCCCGGAGGAACGTCTGGGAGTGATCGAAATGCATCGCAGGCAGTGCAGCAGGAATTGCTGGTGAAGGCGTCATTGAAAGAGCTGAACTATGACATTTTGGAGGAAAGCTGGGGAGTTTCTTCGGGATTTGGGGATCCATGCTGGGATTCCTCGGACCCACACATTTTTTTGGGGGGGGGTCACCCAAGGGGGGGGCTGGTTGAGAAGATGTACCCCTCCAGCAATCCGGCAACAATCAGTCTGAGAGTAAACTCCCTCGCAAATCGGGCCTTTTTCATTGTGAAGATTCTCGGAACATAGAACGCCGCATATTTGCAAATCTGGAAACCTGTTGGTATCGTTTCCCCATTTAGTATTGGCTTGCTCGAGCCGAATCTACCTGTTACACCCCCTTGATGAACTTTTGTACCATTTTGTACCATCAATTTGGATGATTTCCCCGTGTTTGTTGATCACTTTTTTGCCTACGGCTGGACAACTTAGATCTCCATCTAGTGGTTGAATTTCCACCAAGAACAAAATCTGGATGAATTGTAGAATCACTATGGCCTTATCCATCAAGAGATCATTCCCGTTGAGAATCCATCAAAATCCTCTTTAATCCCATTACAATCACATTCACATCCCATTGAAAAATACATGATATTCCGCCAGACCAATGATCGAACTGCTGCTCGCAGGATGACCAAAACAGCGACGTGGCATCGGCCTTTTCGGAGGCCTGCAGTGCTGAGGCTGGGATCAAAAGGGGAGAAACTCCATGCCATGAAGCTACCATCACCAGGGATGAGGGGCGCTACCCATCAAAATGCTGAAGACTTGGGAATGGTTTATGGCGGGTTTTTTTTGACCATGGGGTAAGTAGGGTCAGTCCTGTTTTTAAAGTGGGGCTATGACTCACGTATGATTCCTGGGGCCATGGATCTTGGAACTTTGCTGAGCCAGGGCCAGGGTAAACATTGATCAACTCTGAGATTCAGGGTTTCAGACAAGCCCAAAGGGAGCTTTCCTAAAATAGGGGTACCCCCAAATCATCCATTTTAATAGGATTTTCCATTATAAACCATCCATTTTTGGGTACCCCCACTTTAGGAAACCCCCAAATAGTCTTATAGGTATAAGTTCTAATCTAATGTTTGCCCGTTATTTGCAAAGGGCGAATGTTGGGCATCTCTGTCATATGAGTCATAGCCAAGTATGAAGTATACCACTTAGAAGTGGGGTAGGAGCATAGCATAGCATCCACAGAGAAAAGAACAGAAATGATAGGTAAGTTGGTTGAAAGAACTAGAGTGGTTAAGTTTAGGCACAATGACAGTTGGCAAGCGATTTGCTGCATATATTGTTACTGTTTTCTTTATGGAACCAACTACAAGCCTGGGGGCGGGGGTTGCTGTTGGTATGGCTCAAAATGATGGACCGCCCAATATGAATGACTCTTGATCCAAAAAATGATCCATGCTGTCGTGGCTTCGTTGGCTTTCCACCCTGTCCCGAGCCCAGAACTTGCTCGTGAAGAGAACTGTCCGTCTTAGTTGGTTTATAACTGCTTAACTAGGCTTTATGATAGGTATAATATATCGATTTATCGTTGATATAGGGTTTATACACTCTGTTAATTTTACATAGCTAATGAGAATCACTATGTTTCATGTGCACATCATCTATATATTGCCATGTTCCATAGCTATGTTAAATCACCGGAAGGTACATGAACCAACAAGCAAACCAGGTTGGGGGCACCAGCATGGGATCGCCCAGGATGAAACTCCAAAGAGCTATACTCTCCATGGTGGTCTTTGTATGTCTTTCTTCTTTAGGTTTTTGGTTTTGCCCCCCAAAAAATGGAAGACTTGTCTCAGAATTGGTTGAAGGGAAAACTTGCAGGACAGCCCCTTCTATTTTCCTGTAAGAACTATGGTTCCTGTCGATGTTCCCTCAAACCAACCCAATGATAGATCTCAAAAGTAGAACACCTTTTTTGCTTTCCAAGGTCAGCCAGGGTTCAGTTCCGCCCCCATGCTCCAGGGCACCGATGAGAAGAGAGGCGTCAGCTCGCGCCGGGGGGTGTCACCGGGCAGATGTTGGTGAACTCCGGGCCCTGATGCAGCATGCAAATGATGATGGTGATGAAGATCATTTAGGGTGTTTTTTTTGGGGTGGCTTAATCAAAGCACTCTCAAAGATCTTGGCTATGGCTATTGTTTGGGAATGGGTCAGATTCAGAACATCCTGTAGCCGCTTGTAGCAGGCAGTTTTAGAGAGCATCTCAGCTTAGCCGTGACAAGTGGGCAGAGTACCTTCATGCGTTGCTTCTTTCAATGCTTCTGGGCCAGCATTGGGGATCCAAACTTTGTGATTTGTGTGATTTATGATATACGCATATAATATATACTGTACATATATCATCATATATCATAATCTGTTTGGATGACAATGACCTCACTGTGACGTCACTGGAAATAATGATGGTTGGTAAGGGAAATCATCCCCAAATGGCATTAAATTGCCTTATTGTCCTTCAAATGAGCTACTTTTAGGCATCAGCCACGAGGGACAAGCAAAAAAACAACTCGCCACCGACATTTGTGTGTCCTGCGGTTAAAAAAAACGGACCGGCTTGCATTACATCAGTGTAGAAGAAACTTGCTGCGCTCAATCTGTTCCCCTGGCCTAAAACTATGTCTTGCCGGTCTTAACGTATGTTTGCTTTCACTTGGGGATGATGGTCCTCCGCGACTATCGTTTGACTGGGGCTGAACCATAAATCAATCATCAATAATGAAAAGAAATCCCCTCAGAATCCAGACACAGGGAATATTATATCATATGTTAGCACAATATTATCATATATATCATATACAATAAGCATGTATTCGAGCAGAGATAGGTCGCCCGTGGGATACCCAGCGAGGCTCCCGGAGCCGGAGCCCGCGCCGCGGCGCATGGTGGGACGACGAGGTCGGCGCCGGCAGCCGGGCACCGGCAGCTCCGTTCATATCAACCCAGGATGAATAAACTCCCCTAGTTTACGAATAGGGGGTGCTACTGGTACCATTACCCTCTGGTAAACTAACAGTTTGCTATAGAAAATCACCATTTTTTGATGGGAAAATCCACTATTTCTATGGCCATTTTCCATAGCTATGTTAGTTTACCAGAGGGTAGATGAACACCACGTTCAAAGGCTGGCTCTTGGGAGGCCGTTCCAAAGACGAATGGCCTTGGTGAAATCCAAGCTCCCGTGAAGACTGAGGAGGAGAAGCAAAAGGGCAACTTGGATTTTGAAGACCCTCTGGTCATTTAACATAGCTATTGAAAATGGACCATTTATAATGGATTTACCTAGAAAATTGGTGAAAATTGGTGATTTTCAATAGCTATGTTAGTTTACCAGAGAGGTACGTCCGGTTTTCGTTTTCATGTCATAGAATGAAGTTCTATTCGATGAGTCCCTGTAAGCCAACCAAAACCAGAGATTTCCAGCAGTTTGAACTGGTGGTTGCATGAGTGTGCATTCCCCATGTATAAAGGTGCATGTAATGTTTACATGGAAACATGCAGATACACGATTCTTCAGTCAGGCATGATGTTGCTCCAGCATGAATTGTTGATGATCCATGATAATTCCATTTGTTGGGGGGGTGGCGTGGGTTGAAGTCTCATTTTAGCAACCCCCAAGTAGATATAACAGTTGGAAACCTGCAAGTTATCTATGAGTATGGGGAAAAGTTCATGATCTGTCACATCCGTTTTTTGTTTGAAATCTTTTTTTTTTTTGCGGACCTCTATATCCATATCTACATCTATATATATATATATAATTATATGTATAAATATAAATGGTGCAGCGTCGCTCGGCCCCCCCCCCCCCGGGTGAGGGGGAGGGGTCTGATGTATGGTATGTATTGAACTCTTCTCCCTCCCCCCCTGTGGATGTGCCCCCTCCTCACCCCCCCTGTGGGGTGGTGGGGGTGGGGTGGGGGGTGTATGTTGTCTCTATGATATATCATATGTATGCTTTGCATATGGTGTGTATATATATATATATACATATATCATATATATATATATATATATTTACATATACATATATCAAAACTTGCTCTCAATCCATCCATCCTCTGCGTGCCAAGGGGCTGAAATTTGGTTCTGACATCCTGTGATGACGCGATGTTTGCAGCAATCGAAACGGCAGAAGTGAATCGAACCAAGAATGCAAAATAACCCAGCTTTGCAACCCAACGACAGCAAGGGTTCCAACGTCTGAGTTTCAAAACTGATCTGTTGTGCTGACACAGTTCATATTTACTGTCACATATAAAACCGTGTCAATGAAATCATACACACATAGGCTTATCACATGCGCATACACCTATATGCATATGGACGTAGTATATGCTTAAAATTGTCCTTTTCAGCTCTCATTTGTGTTATGCTTCAGCGCTCTCGATCCTACTCGTTTCGCTGAACGGTCTTCGGTAAAATGATTGGCTGTCCGTCCGTCGTGGCATTTCAGGTTTGCCAGTAGTGGGATGAAAGAAAACGAAAAAAGATACCATCGGATCTGTTGTGCTGACGCAGTTTTCGTTTACTGCCCTGTAAAGAATCGTGTCCATGAAATCATGCACAAATACGCATATGCACATGCACATACCTTTCTACGCATAGGCACATACACATAAGAAAGTAGTATATGCTTAAAATTGTCTTTTTCAGCTCTCACTTGTAATACACTTCAGCGCTCTCGATCCTACTAGTTTCGCTGAAGGGTCTTCGATAAAATGATTGGCTGTCAGTCGTGGCATTTCAGGGCTCGCTAGCAGTAGTATGAAAGAAAACGAAAAAAGATACCATTGGATCTGTTGTACTGACACAGTTATCGTCTACTGTCATGTATAGAATCGTATCCATGAAATCATACACACATACGCATATACACATGCACATACACTTATACGCATATAGACGTACGCATAAGAAGGTAGTATATGCTTAAAATTGTCCTTTTCAGCTCTCATTTGTGTTTTGCTTCAGCGCTCTTGATCCTACCCGTTTTGCTGAACGGTCTTCGTGGCATAGTAGGTCTCGCTAGTAGTGGTATAAAAGAAAGCGAAAAAATAATACGGATCTGTTGTGCTGACACAGTTCATGTTTACTGTCACATATAAAACCGTGTCCATGAAATCATACACACATTGGCTTATCACATGCGCGTACACTTATATGCATAATATGGACGTAGTAAGTTGGTTTGAGTTTGAACCCTGTTTGGCATAGACAAATGCATCGTATATCCGTTTACTACCTACCCACACACAACTTACACACACAGCTTACTCACACAGCACTTTGCGTGGCAGGCGTGGCACTTGGCGACAAGAACCTTTACTTTGTGTGGCAGGCGGGGTGCTTGGCGACACGAACATTCGTGTGGCAGGCGTGGCATTGGCGACGTGAAGCTTCACTCTGTGTGGCAGGCGTGGCTCATGGCAGCCAGCTGGCTCTTGTGATGCGCTTGGTACCCAGCGGGCTCCGCTGCACTTTCGTGGCAGGCGTGGCGCTTGGCGACATGAACATTTGGTTTGTGTGGCAGNGCTGGCTCTTGTGATGCGCTTGGTACCCAGCGGGCTCCGCTGCACTTTCGTGGCAGGCGTGGCGCTTGGCGACATGAACATTTGGTTTGTGTGGCAGGCGTGGTGCTTGGCGACAGGTTCACTTTGTGTGGCAGGCGTGAGATCTTCATGGGAGATATATGTTCATGGGAGATNTGAACATTTGGTTTGTGTGGCAGGCGTGGTGCTTGGCGACAGGTTCACTTTGTGTGGCAGGCGTGAGATCTTCATGGGAGATATATGTTCATGGGAGATATATGTTCATGGGAGATTTCTTCGTGCGATCCCTGGCCAGGTTTGGATGCATTTGGCACCGCACCTTGGGAAAAAGGCTATGGCCGT
>BGPT01002520.1:5982-65321 GCA_003297045.1 Symbiodinium sp. clade C Y103
CAAAACGAACGCGAGGCTACGACATGATGGAAAACGTTGGCATGTCACCAAATGCCACGCCTGCCACACGAAACGATACTTCGACACGTTTGAAACGTCGAAAACATGCTCACCTTTGTGGCTTCCCCCATAGACACGGAGTTTTCCCCGCCAAAACGAACGCGAGGCTACGACATCATGGAAAACGTTGGCATGTCACAAAGTGCCACGCCTGCCACACGAAACGATACTTCGACACGTTTGAANAGGCTACGACATCATGGAAAACGTTGGCATGTCACAAAGTGCCACGCCTGCCACACGAAACGATACTTCGACACGTTTGAAACGTCGAAAACATGCTCATTTTTGTGGCTTCCCCCATAGACACGGCGGTCCGCGCCAACGAAGCCACATCAAACGAACACAGTCCAACCCCCAGACCCCCAAGGTAAAACGAGAACCCTNACGGCGGTCCGCGCCAACGAAGCCACATCAAACGAACACAGTCCAACCCCCAGACCCCCAAGGTAAAACGAGAACCCTTTGCTACGCATTCGGGAAAAATGGACAGCTACACGACACTGGAGGGTTGAAGGAACAAAAGATGTGGGCTACAATGGTGGTTTGGATCGATACTCATGTTTTTTTTGTTCAGCAAACTGGGAGTAGAATTGATCGAAATTGTGTTTTTTTGTTTTAAACATGATGCGTGCTAGTCGCACAAACTCACGGGTTTCCTGCGGGAAAGTTTGGAGCACTTCGTGAATTCTGGTGTTGGATGCAGCCAAGGAGTGAAGCACGTCGTTGAAACCAACCATTTTGACTGGACATGTTTCTATATTTTTGTGTCCTTGGGGGGCAGAATGACAGGTTTCCTTGGAGTCTTCATTCAAGTTTTGTGAGTTGAAATACACTTATGCTTCCCATTGGAAGACGATATACTGTATATTAATATATATATATATATATTATATACATATGATATATGTATGGAATTAGTATTGGTTCTATTTGGCAAATGGTCAAAACACATATAACATTACATCGACAATTTATCAACTACATCAACGTTCACCAAGAGACTGATGGAGGACAGATTTGATTCGCTGGAAACCAATTTGGCACGTTCACCCGTTTTGATTGCTACTCTGAGGATCAAGGGTATCGAATTTCCTAGCTATGTCGGCGTTTCTTTGCTATTTGATGATAGTTTGTCCATGTTCAACATTTCTTACAGCTATTTGATCATAGTTGGCTGGCATTCTTCAGGCAGTTCATGTTCAAGATAGCTAAGCACATCTATATCCGTTTTGACCGAAACATGAACAAACGATGAACAAATCGTCTGACTGTGCGACACAGGATAGCCTTCAGGCTGGGGGCTATTTGGAAAAATATTCGCAACTTATCTCCTTTTTTCTAGTTTCCCTTTGGTAATCCAACATAGTAGTCTAACATAGATATATATGGAAAACGGCCCATTTGTGGGTGATTGATTTAGCCATTAAATCGACTATGACAATCACTACAACTATGTTCGATGGCTTGTACAGTGTAAATTGGCTAGATAATTTAGCCATGAAAACCTCCATTTATGGCCCATTGATACATGATTTACCCATGAATTATGATGGTTTTCCACAACTCTGTCCTTTTTGAATCACCACGAAACTCCAGAGTTTCTCTGCAGGAAAGTTGGTGGCCCCCCGGGGGCGCAGAGCCGGAACCTACGGTCCCTTTGGAGCGATGTTTCCCATGCCATGATGGGTAGCCATGGGAAAAAAATGGTCCAGAAATGGTTAAAACATATAGGGATTGCATGGAATATCAATGGGGATATCATGACATATGTAGCTATAACCACATGTAACGAAGAGTTAGATTTAGATGGTCGTTTTTGGCCTCCCCCTCCATTTTCACAGAGGTTACTACCTATTGTTCATAAAGAATTCTTTATTGGACCAAAAACATCCAAAAACCGTGTACCATATTCTGACTGTGGCACACATGGTTTGTCCAGAAATGGGAGAATTCGCCTCCGGAAGTCTAAGATAGACAAGGGCACATTCATAGTTGATTCACCGATTAAGGAATGGTGATTTTCTATATATATATATATATTATAGAGCATTGTATAGCTATGTTGAATTACTAGAGGATAACCAATGGAGAAAGTATATGGGCATTCTATGGGCTATGGTTTTTGCCCAGAAATGGCACAGGCATACAGGTTCTGGCTATCGGATAGGGGGTACAACGTGGTTGGTTTATGTTACACATTGGTTTATAGACCTCGTTAACTATAGATATCTCTACCATAGATCCTAGTCATACTACTTATAAACCAACATGGCTAACCCTGGAGGACTGTATATGAAACATATATATATATTATACAGATTTACACAGAATATCATGCCAAACATCATTATACAGAATATCAAATATACAGAATATCATGCCAAATTTCCGTTGTATTCCCATTGGATATATCAATCATTCTTGTTGGTTGAATCCCTTGATTCGTTGGTATATACTAAATCCCATTCAATCCCATTAGATCCGGTCTTGCGACAGAGCCCCCGGCAAGACGGCACGACCCCGAGAAGTACTGATAACTGTCGGGTGCAAAGACTGGAGGAACAGTGAAAAATCACCATCCACTCATGTTTAGTTTAGAACGTTGCGAACAGACATGGGCATATATATATGATATATGATATCACCAGCAAAAAGAGGCATAGACTGCAAAGAGAACAGAAAACAGAGGGGTTTTGACACATACCCTCTGGTAAACTAACAGTTTGCTATTAAAAATGGCCATAGAAATAGTGGATGTCCCCATTCATAGCATGGTGATTTAAACCATAGTTATGTTAGCCAGTTTACCAGAGGGTATCCAAAGATGCTGCAATGATGCAGTTTGTTTTCCTGAGGCTTCGTTGGAGACAACATTCGTTCCACGCGTCGACCGCATTGTAATCTCATCTTCCAGGCCTCGGTCTGTCGCTTTGAGGGGCGCTTTTCGATGACAACCTCAGTTGGACCTGGACATGTGTTTTTGTTCCCTTTCCAACTGTCTGGTGTATGGCTGTGTTTCAGATTTGGTGGTGGAATTTCCGTTAAGTCGTTCGTTCTAAGTTGGAGAATTCTCCCATATTTGGATCCAGTTTTCCTCAACTTACCAGGTCTCCAGCCATATTTTGGTCAAATTTCCCCCAGTTGCAGCTGTCCAGCTTGGCTGATCCTGTTGTTTTTGTAGCTGGTTCAAGCGACGCAGCATGACCCACAGGATCCGCTGAACCAGGCCAATCCTCGAACCATCCCCAAACTCAAAAAGTGTGAGCACTTAAATCTTTTCAGAGTCCTCCATCAAGACCAAAAGACTTGATTTATAACTTGTATATACCCTATATTTGCATACTCTTGCAAACATTCTGCTGGATCAACAAAAATAGCAACCCAACCCTCCAACGTCGCTGAAATATAATAGGGGTAACTATCCCAAAATGACTTTATACCAGGTTGCTGATTTTGTTTCCAGATATACATGATATATATATATAATTATATAATATATATATATATATACGTATATATATATATATACACATATATATAATATACTTGAATCATCGCACACGAAGTGAAACTCCTTTTTGCCGCTGCCGGGTGTGAAGAAGCCCATCATGGCTGGCTTCCCCGAGAGTATGGACTACAGCGAAGAAGTGAAGCCGGAACCGGTCCTCGGGTGGTTCGGGGAGCACAAAAAGCTCGCTGCTGGGATCAATTTTTTTCGACAACATCCAAAAATCAACGAAAGGCTAGGGAAAGAATGCTCTATATAGGTAAGGTCGTGTTTTTGTTCATGTTGTTTTTTTCTGTCGGTTCATGCCTCTTTGCTTGGACCTCCAAGCTGATTTTCAATTTTCCCCCAGTGGAAACCCACAGAAATCCATGAAATTTGAAGGGACTATTTTTTTCTGCCAATTTCCCAATTTCGATTCCCAGCAAAATTGTCCCAAATTCCCAGGGGAATCGGTGAATCTTGTTCCATGGCGGCGCTCAGGAAAAGGACACGCACCACCTGCGTGCGGAAGCGCAAACCGACGAGGACAAGTCGAAGGACGACACCTTGGAGACGCCTGAGCTCCTTGCGGCGCGCAAGCGAAGGGAACGACTGGCGGCGGCGCTGAGCAAGCCCAGTACAGATCAGTTGAGACGAAGCTTTGAGGATGGGGATTTCAATTGAGAATTATGGGGGGTAACATGAGGTAACCTATAAACATATTATGAGATATTATGAGTAATTATATATGATAAGTGGATGTGTGGGGATTTACTTGATAAACGAGGGTTGGTTGATGGTAACTTGGGTAGGGAATATTTACCCTATGCTTGCATATACTGGAGGGGATGATCAAAATCCATTGCTTCGCTCGTCTTTTGGGGGATTACATGTGTCCATTTGTTGGTGAAATCACCAAATTTGTTGTTGGTATCCAATCCCCATTTTGGCGCATATACCTAGACCTTCCAGGTACAGAGAAAAACTGAGGTACTAACCCATGATTTTGTAACTTTTGCCCCTTTGAAAATTGGTACTTGCAGGGTCTAGGTATTTGCTTGAATCCCATTTTGGCTGACAAAGACCACTGAACTTTCATCGGCTACAGGCTACAGTATCCTTCAGTGAATATGCCTGGAACATCCCCATTTTACGTGGGAAAAACGCATTTCAGATGGAGATTCTTCCACTGCTGGGTCAGAAACCCGGCTGAATCCGTTGGCACTTAAGAAACACCATGCACAACCATAATTTAACCACCATTTCCAGGGGATACATCAGATTAATTACATTCTCATCTCCAGTCCGTATACGCCATGCTCTCTTCCTCGTCCTCCAGCGGCGATTCGTCCGCAGGAATTTGATTTGAATTCGGATGGTAAACTGGACATCAGCGAAGTGAAGGTCCTACTGAAGGCTGGGAAGCCGAGTATGAAGGACCGCGAGATCGAAGCCATCTTCAAGAAAGTGGACAAGACCCTTGGCTCCACATGATGATGTGGATGATGGATCATGATAGATGATAGATGATAAATGAAAGATTGTCAGCAACAATTTCATGATTGAAGAATCTCAGAAGACACTCCGGAAAGCCCTTAATGAGTTGAGGAGATGATCAAAAACCAAGCACGGGGCAGAAATTCCGCTGTCAGAGTCATCCAGAGCCCAACAGCCCATGTTCTGTTTGTATCCCTTGCGACCCAGTGTTTCTTTTTTGTCCTTGGAGCTTGGAACTCCTTTCCCAGGGTTTTTGTTGTTTACATCCTCCATTTGTCTCAAAAATCCCTTGTCAGCACGTCATTTTCTCTCCGCGGGTTTTCGATGCTGTCGTTTTCGTCCAACACAAAAATGGTTAGATCATGTTATACCTTGGAGATGCTTGGAGCAGGTCATATCTTGGACGTTGATACTTAGAATGAGAAATTCTTACCACAGCCCTTGTCTGCGTGTCTCCTTGTCTCTTTGTTGTTTGGCCTGGCCACAGCTTTGTTTTTTATCTGAAAAGGGACGGTTTCAAGCTGAACATACATCATGCCTGCACTGGTTTCAGGAAAAACATGCAGAACCACCGCGACAAAACCGGAATGGTCATGATCAGAAAGCCAGATTTATGGGTTTCCTTACCTTATTTTTTTCTCGATCTATGGTTTTCATGGTGTTCTATGTTTTTCCCCGATCATGTCCATCGTCTTTCCGTGTTTTTTCTTTCCATGTAAAGTTGCAACTGCCAACCAGTCCGTGCCCTTTTTTTGGGGGATTCATTGAAGGAACTGTGACCGTTGCATCAGCTTCAACGAGCTGGTCTCCTGGGTTTTCTCCTCCGAAGACAGCACTGAGATTGCCAAAGTTCTCCACAAGAAGCCACGGTGAGCAGAAAATTCGCCGGTTTCATGGAGATTCGATTGAGATTATGTAACAAAACACCCTCAAAAAGAGTGTAAAAGTACTAAGATGATAGGGTAAAGCAGCATTTTTCTGTAGTTTCAGGGTCTGTAGGTAGTCTTATAAACATGTTTTTCAAACACAACTATCAACCTCCCCTCAAATCTCCAAGTATTGTTGGGGATAGGTTGCAGCCACTAGCCACTCAACTCCGGATGAATTTGTTTTAGGGTCAGAAAGGGTAGCAGCTTGTGGTAGCCCATCTGGGAATGACCCCTAATGTCAATACTGGATTTTTATTCGCCCCTGGGCTGTTGATCATTGGGGATCACCAATCAGGGTTGATTACTCCGTGATTGGCATTAATTGATAAGTCGTTGTTTTCCCTCAGGTTGACCATTCCTCATGTTTGTTGGGACATGCAGTACCAGCAATCGACAGAATATATCATCAAGCACCCACAACCGCTGAGACCAACAAAGATGGGAGTTTTCCAGAGAGAATCCTTCCTTGGGGCTACTTTTTGACATGTTTTTTTTTTTTGGGGGGAGATGTACCTTGACCCTCCAAATACACCTCAAATCCCCAAAAATGTAAAAGTACACAGTTACTACAGGGTAAACGCTAAAACACCTATTTTTGGGGGTAAAGTACACAAATAAGGTTTCGTTTAGCACCATTTTGATGGCTACAAACTGAGACCACGTGCCCGGTCCGGTCTTTGGATCGCACGTGGAGTCGTTGGATCTCCATGACCATCCTTTGTAAAAAGAGAACGCGTTTCCGCAGCTTGGCCTTGAATCCAAGAGTTGTTGGTGACTGCTGGGTGCCATGTTGCGACAGAATCACCATTTGACCTTCCAAATATCCCAAAGGAACGGTAAAAGTACTGAAATGAATGAGGTAGAGCCAACAAGATTTGGAACTTGCATTTTCAAAAATTTAAGGATACCCACCTAGGATTGAAAAATGGTGGAGTTGCTGGGAGTTGAATGAAAAACATGGGACCTGAAAATGCATGAGGTTCAAGTTTGTCGAATGTCCCGGACAGAACATTTGCTGCATTGTTTTCCAATTCTTCTACTGGAATTCTTCATCATTGAATGACTGGAGAATTCAGAAGTGTACAAAGTAGAGTTTCACAAACGCAAAGCGCAGAAAAGCGAGAACCCATTCTGTTCCTGCCAATTCTTATTGATCATGCAAGAATTGAACTCAATGGTCTTGCGTAATGTGAGGTCGAATGAATATGATTCGATATTCCCCCCTTAAAAGTCTGACAGTCCAACAGCAAGGACCTGCAAGCCACTGTTCACCGTCGATCAAAGAATACAGTTCATTCATATCAAAAAAACATTGATGACCTTCCATCATTGTCTAGCCACCCAAAAAAGATAGAACATCAATAGAAACAACTTGCTGTGAGTCTAGAATTGGAATTCACCAATTTCTTTCCTTTTCTTACTGGTGCTTAGTAGGGAATGGGGGAATGACTTCTAATGACCATCAATTTTATCATCCCAGCAACCCCCATTCCCTACTAAGCACCAGTAAGAATAGCCAAGTGATTTTTGCAGAACGCCTGGGACATCCTGAAAGAGTTCATGCCTGAACCAATCAATGCACCTTTGCCGTCACCGGGTTTGGGTCAAGCGCTGAAGAAATGGTTGGGTCTCAATGGTTATGGTTGGGTGAAGACTAAGAAAAATGTCTCAAATAGGAGATATGTCATGATATTTTATGTTGTTCCATCTTAGATGTGAGACATTGTAGATTTGTAAATTTCTATGGTTGGTATGCTTTGGATGTGTGACCAGAGATATTTCTACATCCCATGTTCGCTTTGTTCGTTCGGACGAACTAAACCCGTTTTTTCAGTCGACATGGTCACCCAGAAATGCCCAGGCCATCCATCTCTTTAAACCCATCCTATCCATATAATATTTCCATATCATATATGACTTATTATTCCCATATGACACCCATATTGGATACTTATAGCAATGTGGAAATGCGGACAAAAAAAACATATGACATCACTATGACACGATGACATCCACTTGCCAAAAGACATGGGACACCACCTGACACATGGAAGTGGTTCTTGGATCTGTAAGGTTGATGAATCAGATGAACCCAGTTACTATGGAAAATATTGAAATCTATCGAATTTGTAATTCGTAAGGGGTAAGGTGTGGTAAGGCCCCATTTAGCTTGGTGAATGAAGAAAGCATGTGAGCATGTGTCTATCGTAGTTCATCCATTTTTTTTTTGGCGAATCGGTTCCAACAGTCTTCAAGCTTCCATCTACAACGATTGGCTCTCGGAATTATAGCTGGATTTGTAATCCCATTTTCCTTGTATACAATAGCCTACCTCGACCCTCCAAATACCCCCCAAAATGGATCAAAATGGTAAAGTACTAAAACTATGGGATAAAACATGATAAAACACCATTTTATAGGTACACACGGAGGGTCTAGGTAGAAGTAGTTGTTCATTTTGTCTTACTCCGTTTGCAACTGGAGCTCGTTTCGGCTAGGTCGTGGACGTTGGAAGCATGCTAGGTGACTGTTGCCTGTGGACCCTGAAACGCGAAGCTGCGAGCGGTCGTGGTCTCTGTCGAGCCTATGAGTGCCTAGATCTGAGGGGCTCAGGTGACATAGAAATGGGGGTTTCCTAGAATAGAGGAACCACCCAAAAATGGATGGTTTATAATGGAAAATCTTATTAAAATGGATGATTCGGGATACCCCCCATGTTAGGAAACCTCCAAATAGTGCTGAACTGTTTTGAACAAATAGTTGCTGACATGTTACAATGAGACCAGCTTTACACATAGTTTATCATAGTTTCAAATAGCTACTGCCTGATCTGCCTGCTGTTGTTGTTTCCATTACTATGATGTTCCATCCCTTAGATGATTCCGATGTTTCCTGATGTTTCCTGATGTTTCCTGATGTTTCCTGATGTTTCCTGATGTTTCCTGATGTTTCCTTGCATTTTTGGGAGGGATCAAAATGGCCAATCAATAAGGATCTGGCAGATGTTGCAGGTTTCACCCTGGCAACATCATATATATATATAATCATAATATAATATAATATGATATATATATATACATATATATATATATATATCTTTGCATCACATATCCAAAGATTGAACAAGCAGACAAAGTGGGGCCACCGTTTACCATAGCTAAGTTTATACCTCCAATAACTATATGGTCTATGAATGTCTATGATACATAAAATATATATATATAATATATACAACTTATAATATTCATGAGATTTACAAACCAACTTATGGTTGGGGGGCCTACATTGCAGAAGTAGGCCAAGTGCCAAGTGCCATGTGCCATTTGTTTCGGGGGTATTCCAATCATCACCCATTCGTTGAGGCGATCCTCCAGGAAACAGAGTGCCCCTTAGTGCCTGCCCAGGTCCAACCTGTTGTGGGCGAGATTGGCGACCACATCTGCTGAGCTGAATGGTTTCCGGAAGGTTTGCTGGGAACCGCAATGTATTTTGATGTATTTTGTATATAGTGAAGCTATGCATGTCTATGATTGTGTAATTGTGTATGTGTAGTTGGTTTTCCTGGTGAAACTAAGCATTTTGAAGTTGGCGGCTCCTGGAAAGCACCCATCTGATTGGCGGCTCCTGTTTCTATCCTTTGCCAGCAGTTTTGGGGATGGAAATATTGACAGCTATGGGGTTCGGTACAGTAGCTAGACGTAGATCCGGATCATGAACAAACAAACTCGAAACAAATGACCAAAGGATATTGCACTACCCTCTGCTTATTTGACATAGCTATGGAAAATGACCCATTTATAGATGATTTATAGTGATTTACCTACTAAAGATGGTGGTTTTCCATGGCTATGTTAAATAACCAGAGTGTGCACTATATGGCTCTAGTCAAGAAACTCCAGCGCTTATCCTCACATGTTTGTAAACATCAGGAGATGCTGATCAGCGAAGTGCTTGTCCGCCCGGAGGGTCCCAACTCCTTGGATGCCTTGCTACTGAGCGACCTGGGAGGCAAGACATGGGGAAGACTGCTGGAGAATTCAATAAGAAACATAAGTCACATTAAATCACTGGGGATACAACATAAGATGTATGAGTGATTGGGGACATCATCTCGGGTACTTATGGGATGCAGGATCTATGGGCCCTACAAAGTTGGGTTATTTTTGGAATGAAACTACAGATGCTCACAAGTCTGCTGGGGTACACAGAATAACTTGACCAATGTTAATTATTTGGAAGATTTTAAATCTAAAGCCTCTCAATCAATGTGGAGCCGACACTTTGGCAAAGGTTCCACTTCTTCAATCCTGAACATATTTTGTGTAAATGTTGTTTTCGTTCGTTTTTTTCCGACTTGCTGGGTATCTCAGGTGTGCCATGCAATGTTCGTAAAGCAATAGTAAACCATCCCCAAGTTTTCCATAAATGACCATCAAAATAGGGCGGCTGATTGTTGCTTTCCTAACCATTTTTCGGATTCCACTGCCATCCAGGTGCTATGTGGGTTCTCAAGATGCACGTGGATGGGACTGAACTGGAACTGCTACAAGGTCCCCGGTCGGGAGGATCTGGGGATATCTGGGGCATGGGACGACCTTGGAGAAAGCCTGGCAAGAGGTGGAGAGACATGAGGCTCGGGGACATGTTTGACTCAATGGATTGGTTAATGGGAAAATTTACAGGAAAACCCTCTATTTCATGGGAAAATCCATCATTTCCTGTAGATTTTCCCTTCAGCCAATCCAATGATTGACATGTTTGACATGTTTGACATGTTTGACATGTTTTACATGTTTGAAGATTGGTGTTGGTCAGGGGTAAAGTTGTAGTGTGACGGATGACTCCAATGATTCAATGCACTGGGAGGCATTTGGAAAGGAAGTTCCAACAAGCCAGGATGCTACCATGGATGGTGGACCTTCTTGAGATGGTGATGTTCTATTTGCTAAACGAATAAGGTACGGTATCATCAACAATCAGTTCTTTTCGCCCCAATCTAGAGACTATTGTGGCAGTGAGTGTGGCCTTGCAAAATTCAAGATTTGTTCCATTTATGCCAGAATCCTTTACTGATTTTTACATATTTTTACTGTAAATATTAGACTTACGCCTCGGAATGTTTCTGAGGATTTCTCTCATAGCCATTCAATGACTGTAACTTTGTTGATATCCCAGTTGCGGCCGGCTTCTGAACACCTGGGTGTTTTCCGAAGGCTGGTCTATCAATCTTGATTTGATACCTGGACAACGCAGTATATCATTGTAGATATTTGTTTATATGCTTGTTGCATGTTGCCTTATATCAGCACATATGATATCATATTATAAATTATAAATGTAAAACCATGTATAACAGAAACTATAGCCCACCAATGCTACCCACCCTTAAAAAACAAAGAAAATTCCCGCCATGGTCGGTAGGGGCTGTGCAAATCCTGAAGTCGGGACGAGTGCCCTTGGCAGTGGTTCGCATGGACTGGCAGGCGACGCCAAGGATCAACCCAGACGGAGCTTCCATGGATTGATGATCATTTACAGCAAAGCAATGCCATCAGCCGGTCATATGTTGATGGTTTATAAACCCATAAAAATAAATGATGAAACATGGTGATTTAGGGTGTGGTTTAGTATTATAGTATTGCTTTACCAACTAATGATGTTGAATGATTGTTAAATAATGTTTAATGATGATTACTGTAGTGTGAAGGAGAAAAATAGAAATATAATGAAATATACTTGGAGATACTTGGAGCCTCATGTTTTTTCCGAAAATTTCCGAGTTGTCTGGGATTGGTGGCTCAGTCAGAGGTTTTTTGTTACAGTGGTTGGGACCTGGAAGAATGAGAGGGTGATGTGTTCATAGAGAACCCACATAAAATGAAACATTCTGGTTGATTCATGGGCTAAGCGTGCTTTTGTTTCTCGAACCGGTTGATTGTAGACTAAATCTATGTTGATTTAGGATGATTCATGAGTATTATACTCCATTGTTCGCAAACAACCAAGCATTTTAGGATGTGGCAAACCCACTTTCAAGATGGGCCTTGAATTTTAGAGGAAGATTCGAACACTGCTAGCCGATGTAGCCGATGTAAATCCACATTTGTTCTGGTTAAATACTGAGTCTTTCTGGTTAGATCCCAGTATTAACAATTGTTGAATACGTTGTTTTCATGGTGAAATTCCGTGTTTCCATCATGATTTTCCTTTTTTCTGGACATCCCCTTACATAGCCCTTAAGCCTGAAAAAAAGTGCCAACCTCCAAACAATCGCTTCCTGGGCCATCTCTTCATGTCTTCCTGGCCGCGTCCGCGATTTTTTTCGCCAGTTGCAGCTGAATGATGGACGCTTTCGTCCACCTCCCAGCGACTGGAGGAAATGGCTCAGGAGATCGGAGCATGGGATGGATGAAGACTTTGGATGGGATACCAATGGGGGGGGGGCCCAAATGAAATCGCTAATGTCAACCCCTGATGAATAAACCATGGTTGATTAATTGGGGGGATAATCCCCCAATAGTCATTTCATCTAGTACTTAAATGGTATCTCCCCCAATTAAACAGCCGTTTGGGGTTTATCAATCCAGGGTTGACATTAAGTTGGTGAACATAACTCCAGTAGCTGTGGCTTATGAGACCTGAAACGTTTGCTAACATCTTGTAACTACAGTTGATGGGATTTGCAAACCAACTTACAAGTGTGGGAGCCCAGATTGTACTAGAATGACAGTTTAATATGACGTTCTATGGTTTGATATAGAGATAATATTGGGATAGTCATGGAATACCCTCTGGTAAACTAACATAGCTACTTGTATTGAAAATGGCCATTTATAGTAGATTTTCCCATAAAATTTGGTGATTTTCCATAGTTATGTTGGTTTACCAGAGGGTAATGATAGTATAAATTGATGGATTTACCGTGATTGAGCCTCATCAAACAATGCGATTGCGCATGGAAATCCACAAACAAAAACCATGGAGGTTTCTAGCTGGGAAAAGCATCGAACTAGATGGTGGATATTCAGTTGGTGAAAGAACATCCTGGGGATAGTGGGATTTAACTATAACAAATCCGTGGATATATGGGGAGCATAAGAGGGATATCACTAGCCGACAAGCCATCTATAGACGAGTTCAGCATTATTCCTAGGGATTGATCATCGAACTACATTGGCCTACGGCTGATAGACGGCCGTGGTGTTTTATGACTGTTTCATGTTTTCTCCCTGTTTTTTTATGATTTATACCTTCATGTAGCACTTGTGTTACTGATGAAATTAACGACATCAATGCATATATGCCATTATTTGAAGGTTCATGCCAAACATGTCTTTCGTTGAACCTACAGACCACGCTCATGATATGTATTATGATATAGGCATACAATTTTCTGAACATGTCAGCGNAAGGTGCTTTTGATGATACGCTTTGAACTCTTTCATGTAACATCTCAAAAGCTTTTGTTGATACGCTTTGAACTCTTTCATGTAACATCTAAGATGCTGTTGATCATAGACTTTGCAATCTATAATGATCTATAATGTAACTTTTATAAGATGTTTTTGATGATACGCTTTGAAGTCCTTCATGTAACATGTATAAGATGCTGTTGATGATACGCTTTCAACTCTTTCATCTAACCTCTTCAAAGCTTTTGTTGCTACGCTTAGAACGCTTTCATGTAACAACTAAGATGCAAAACTGCTATGCGAAGCTTGAAATAGTAGATTAAACATAGATGATTTGGCTGATACGCTTTGAACTCACATCTATGAGAAGCTGTTGATGATACGCTTTGAACTCTTTCATGTAACATCTAAGATGCTTTTGATGATATGCTTTGAACTCTTTCATGTACCGTCTCAAAAGCTGTTGATGATACGTTCTGAACTNTCATGTAACATCTAAGATGCTTTTGATGATATGCTTTGAACTCTTTCATGTACCGTCTCAAAAGCTGTTGATGATACGTTCTGAACTCCTGCATGTAGCACAAGGAGTTTCTCCAGGAGCTGGAAGCGTTGCTGTGACCAGAAGATGAGATGAAAAATAGTGCGCGAACAAAGTAGTTACGTCGTTTTCGGAAACCCCCAAAATTCACTCCTCGTTGTGGTAAAACTACCAATTTTGCAAGTTCTGCATGGCACAGCGGCATGGAAAGCCCAAAAAAAACATGGCGTGTCGAAACCATTGGAATAACGCCTTCGAAAGCATCAAACCACACATTGAATGCTATAAATGACCACGGCCGTCTATCAGCCGTTGTCCAACTACATGGGCCATGGTTTCCACAGCAAACTGCACCAAATGACCAGAGGCGAAATCAGCTGAGCAATAGCTTCTAACCCCCCTGTTGGTTGATAATTAGTTGCTATCTAATATTGACATCATGGAAATGCATGGTAATTGGGGTACATCACCAACTTGAAATCTGGATTTCCCATGGCTTTTTGCAAGTTTACTACAAAAATCCTGAGGTACAAAGTGGGGCCCCCAGATGATAACTAAGTTGGTGAACATAGCTCCCATAAGACCAGTTTCTAATACGATCTAATACTTACAAAGTCTTACAACTATATAGTATATCCATGGAGTCTATAAACCTACCCAAACATCACGTTTGGGTGCCCCAGATACCCCTTGGGTCGGAATGAATCAACCAGGAAAAGTGGCCTCTCCAAGCTCTACGAGTTGCGCTTCTGCCACGAACAAGCCGTGCTCGTTGCGAAGAAGACCCGGGCGACCAATGCGTTGTTTCTTGGGGCACCTGGGGGACGTCCGGGACCTATGAGGTAAAACGCCATATTTTTAGTACTTGGAGGGTCTACCCTCTGGTAAACTAACATAGCTACTGAAAATGGATATAGAAATAGTGGATTTTCCCACTAAAATTGTGAAGCCATATAGTTATGTAAACGTTTACCAGAGGGTATTAGATTGTATTGGTTGAATAACATATCATGGATTCTCATATTGTGTTCATATAAACCAAGTTTGAGAAGGAGTGAAATGGCACTTCAACAGAATCTGCAACTGGGGCGGGACTGGCCTTCGCTCCATGTCCAATTCACACTGGTTGGTTGTTGAAGGTTCTCCGGGTTCCAAACAACTAGAAGGTAAATGATGAAAAATGGCACGCCAAACCGACCCCGCATTTTTTTCCAAAAGGACAATGTTGACAACCTAAATAATTCATGATCATTATTTTTCATGTTTTCTTTTTTTCCTGCATGCTTCCTGGTAAAATTCCCCATGTTTGCTGACACGTCTCTCCATTTTCGGTCGCCATCCCGGTATACGTAGAAACCATTTCTGTTGATTTGTGTCCCCACGTTTTTAGTGCTACTCTATTCATGATGACTGCTTACATCCCCAAATTGACAGTAAAGTCCCAATGTTCCTTTCTCAAATTCGAATGTTTTTGATTACATCTCACCTGTTTGATGCTCATTCAAATCAATTTTCTTGATGGTTATTTTTCAAATTAAAAGTATTTCTCAATTCTGTCATTTATATTATTGGAGGTTCCCCAAGTCATGGGGATACCTCCATAACATCCAAGTCATGGATAACCATTACTATTATTGAAACCTCTGGTGACTTGGAGATTCCGCACTTTTAAGAACCCCCCATATCCCTAGTAATAAGTTGATCTATGAACCCCATTAACCGTAGTTATAAGTATCATAAGGCACAGTGAAATTGAAGGTATGTTCACCAACTTAGCTATCATATAATCAATTATCAATCCCATTAAACCCCGTTTTTGTTGGTTAAATCACAAACTGTACTTCATGGAGGTGCAGTTCAAATCGGCGACCGGACACCGCCAAGGCTCCGGCGAAATCTGAATTTCACCCAGGAGCCAAAAAGTCGCTGAGGTCCTGGGACTTCATTCTCAACCTATGGGGGTTTCCTAAAATGGATGGTTTATAATGGATGGTTTACAACATTGGGGGGCCAGATTGTACTAGAATGGTAGTTTAATATGAGGTTCTATGGTTTGATATAGAGATAATATTGGGATAGTCATGGAATACAGTCTGGTAAACTAACATAGCTATTGAAAATGGCCATAGAAATAGTGGATGTTCCCATTAAAAATGGTGATTTTCCATATAGTTATGTTAGTTTACCAGAGGGTAGGGATTTCCTGCAATTCATGAATTGTGAATATGCATGGGTTTGATGTTTTGAACACATGCTACTCAGAAATGAAAAGCTTGATTTGAACGGCACATGTGTGATAACCAATGGGATTTGGGTAGCTTATTTTCAGACAAAGCCATGGTGTTTAATTTCCAACCCTAAAAGAAGATAGGACTTGCTTCCTTTTGATTTTCATCTCTTGCGAGGGTCGAAATCACCAACTCTGCATAGATCATAGTCACCATGATTCCAGCCCAAAACATGTAACATCGGCATCCAATCAAGGTCATGATTTCATCAGCTGACATCAGTTTTTTGGGAGGTTCTGAGCCCATCAAGTTTTCCATGGTCAACAACTATGAACCATTGGGGATACCAACCACTGGCGATTGCCAGTGGCTCCTGTGGCTGGTTATTTGCAGGACATGTTGCGTGGGAATTTGTATGGAGTTTGAGGAGCCAACAAAAAAAAACACGGGCTGTGTACAACTCACCTGAAATCCCCAACCCTGCTTTCAAGTTTGCTGGTACGTGGTTGGCATGTTCAGGACATCACCTGTTCTTGTTGAAACATCGCTGGTGCTTTGAAAGAGACTGGGAAAAGCAAGGTCTATCCACAGGCCTCAACTGCTAGAAAAGTAGCAATCACATGCTGGTCCAACTTGAGATACTTGAGATACCCGGGTGCTTTCGGAAATCCATTTCGACGCTGCTTTTTGAGCTTCACAAACAGTCGACTGAGATTTGATGGACTGCATGAGTGGTGATAGCATTATGAACAAGTGTTGAGATACTGCTCCAGTACACCTGATCAAATTGGATGGCTTAAGTTTAAGATCAAGAACCGTCGCCAATCTGTGGTTCTCCAAATCACCAACAAATAAAGTCGCAGCCTCACAAATCAACCCTGCAGACTTGGGGTGAGAGCATCCCAGAAGCCACCCCGAGATGTAACCTCCCTCCACCCCTACCAGCCAACCTTTTTCACTTCAAGTTTCAGCTGCGAGCCGGCGGCAGAACCAGCACTATTCGCCATGTTTCGTGCGCGATGTGGGCGGCTGCTGTTGGCAAATCGGCAGGCAGGTCAGGGTAGGCTAAACTGCGCAAGAAGTTGTGCTTGTAGCTTCCTAAAGCTTGATTGAATGATCACAAATTGAGTTGACTCCACGTGTGTAGCACTGGTATAGCATCCCTTGGGAAGTTGCAGTAGGCATGTTTCCCTTGTGGTTCCTGTATTGTTGCTATGACTTGCTTGGGTGCCTCCTGTACCTTGTAACACACTACTTGCCATGTTTCATTTTTCACATGACAGGATTGCAATCACCTCAAGTGACTATTTCAACCAGAGGGGGGGTTGAAGTATGATCAGATGTTGGCAACCCATCTATACCCCACTTGCAACCACTTGTACTATTTTGTACTCCGCGTCTCCGCGTTGATTGTACTTTTGTCTATTCCCCTCTACATAGAGATACACCCTTTCTCGTTGGTCGATATCCTGGCCAATCTGTTGGTTTATTTCTTCCAGGAAGGTTGTTTGATACCCGGCTATGTGGAACAAATTCCATCTACAAATACACACAAATACTACGTTCTATGGGACGAACCATTAAGACATATGACATATTTAAATCTGAACCATCAGCTACTAAATCATCTACAAATTACCATTTCCAGAGGGTTACAATTCCATGAGCTCCCAGCTACAGTAGGGACCCAGGGCCCTGGAAGAGAGCCACAGCCGGCGCTCAAAGGCCTGGCTCCGTCGTCCTTTGACGACCCCGCTGCTGCAGGGTCTTCAGATCCGGCCGAGAAGGTTCGCGACCGAGGCTGGCAAGCAGTTTGAATGGGCGTTTGGGTTTGGACGTTAGTTGTCGGAAAATATGGTACCCAATAGGTACCCCTAAAATTCCCTAAATCTATATGGTTTATCATGGTCTATCATTATTTTTCCATTGAAATAATTTCAACAGCTATTTTGGGGTACACCCAATTCTAAGGCAAACCTATTTGATGATGAATGACTTGCAATCAGAAACGACATGTTGGATGTCTCTTGGGTGCATTTGGCGTTTTCGATATATCATCGTACTAATCGTATGTTTTATTGTTTAATGAGTTCAGCGTGATCTTTGGCTGGGCCCCTTGGCCCCAGAAAAGGGATGTCTTATAAGGTGTGGTGTTCTTGATGATCTCAAATCACAGAGGGTGAAGAGAACGATCTAAAATACAGTAAAGTACACTACAGTTGTACATGAACATGTCAAATACAGCAAGATACATTAAGTTTCCATAACATGTATTTAAATACTGCCACCGATGGTTCAGCTTTAGCATCAACTTTTCCCAGCCGGTCCACTAATTCCTGATGTGTCAGCGTGGGAATTGTGCAGAGGTTGGTGCACGTTCCACTTTTTCGTGATTTTAACCTCAGGTGATGGTTAAAGAATGTTAAAGAGTATAATCACACGTTCCAAAGGACACCGGTGATATCAGGTGATATTCTGAGAGGACAACCATCGAAGATCCATCAGGTCCGTCAACAATCCATCAAAGATCCTCTAAAGATCATCAAAATCCCTGGAAAAGCCAAGCAGGTTTGTCCAGAAATCGGGTATACCTAGCATATGGTACTTCATTGTGGTGGAAATTTGTGATAAGCCAGTGAATTTTGGGGGGTTTTCAACTTTTCAGACAAACCTAAACAAATTATCAAAGTGTTCATAAATCATTATACAATCATCATTAATCATGTATTCATGTATGAATCATCCATAGATTGTTTGCTTTTCAACCACAACCTACATTTTTGGCCAGGCGCAAAATGATGATGAGCAGCAAACCCTGAGCCTGACTTCAGAGGAGGGGGAGGTCAATCTGGAAACCGATGGCTTTGAAATGTGCTACTCTTCAGAGTGATTAGTATGGCAACTAATATAGCCATTCAACGAATCAATAGAGAAATGATTGATACCTGCTAGTCCATTGGATCTGGGGGATGATATATATATATATATATAATTATATATATTAATATATATATATATAGAATCCACTACTAATTATAGATATCTACTATTACCTACTATATTTTATAAAATATACTTCCCAGATCTTCCCAGTACCAGTGGCTGCTGCAGCAATATGTGTCACGGCTGCTTCCCGAACTTCTCCGGAGCCACCAGGAGCTTGCGTTGATCATCCCTCCGAGAAGCTTTATCCAGGCCAGCCATGGGCTGACGCCTCGGCGTTCTTTCAAAAACCGAGCCTCCATTGATGTAGCCATTCAAAATGGTGGTTTTTATCAATTTTTATCGCATCATAAATCATATATCTTAGTATATTTGTTTTTTTCCGGCTTTTTGTAGGGTATCTTAGATGGATTTAGGTATGGGAAAAAAGCATCGAAGTATTGCCGTGGCATTCTCCAGCGTACTCCAGCCACCATTCCCAAACTATGTCCACAGCCATTGGAAACGACTAAACCCAATTCTTTTTAAACAATGGGGATGGATCAAAAACCTATGAACTCCCATATTGAGGTGTTGATTGTTCCTTAAGGATTTACAATCCTAGGCATAAATCCATAAATCCATGTAAATCCATATAAATCCCATTAGATCCCATAGTTATGGTATGTCATGGTGTTTTTCATACATCCCATATTTCCGGATTTCCATATCTCAACTATTTTGGAATCCCTTGGATCCCTTGAGATGATTGTCGACTGGACTCCAGTTCGGGGATTTCCCACCACGTTTCATGACACCAGAGGCTACACGTTTTTTCGTTTGAGTTTTGAGATTCATGAGTTTGTCGTTTTTGTTCGTTTGAATTTTTAGGTTTTTTTTTGAGTTTCGCAGATGTCTTTCTCGCGTTTTCTCATCATTTCTCATCATTTCTCTTCACATGTCAAAATCACGATTCACGGTTTCGACACAGGGGAGATCCCCAGTTTCTGGCCACCCATGGTTTTCCAAGGCCCTGAGAGTGTCCAGCGCACAGCCCCAGGACTTTGGGTGAGGTCTCTGGAAGCCATGTCCTGATAGGTGAATTTACCCACTAAACAGGGTGATGTTCCATAGTTGTTTGTATGTTTACCAGAGGTTAGATGGCGGAGAATCGTTTCCAAATGGCTGTATGATAACAGCTATTTTCAGGCGAATTCACTAAGATTTCAGCCAGATTTTGGCAAGCAATTGGGATATTTATGGTATCATATTAGATGATTTAAGTAGCAAAGCCAGGTATGTATAAATGCCTTCTTAGCCATTCACATTTCTTTTGCGAGTTGCTTAGTTTGCTTTTTTATTGCCAATGCAAATGTTTGTGATTATCATTCCAAGATTCCCTAATTATACATATTCTAATATATATATATAATATTTATATATATATATACATATTATATATGAACGACATGGTGTCCAGAAAATATGAAGTTCAGGACCGTCCATTTTCGTCACTTCCCCACATCCCAAACGCCAGGAGCTGAGAAAGGCCTTTGAACGCCTAGATGTGGACCAGTCAGGCGGGTCATGTTGGCATGTGAACTTTGGGGCAAGTTTCACCGTTTTCAGCAGGGGAAAATCTACAGGAAACCATGCTTTTACCATTAGAAATTGTATATTATATATATATATATATATTATGTATATGGATTTCCTGTAGACTTCCCCTATAACCAATCCAATGGTTACCCTCTCGTAATTTAACAGTTTGCTATTGAAAATCACCATGGAAATGATAAGCAAATCATCGCACTAAATGGGCCATGGCTTCCATAGCTATGTTATACTACTACAGGGTACATGGATTTGTGGATTCATTTATATTAGATCATACTCTATAGATTTGAGATTAATTGGCTTTATATACTTTTCAATATGTTTTTTTAACTGGATTTATATCGTAGTTTTCATGGATTCATTTGGGGTTTACCTTCTATCCGTACAGTTGATATCCCTGCATACCCATCAAACATGAATTTCCGTATCGACACAAGGGTCTTGCATTGAAAGGTTTTATCCTTCCAAGAACGTTTTTTTCCCGCGTCCCCACTAGCAGTATAGGACGCTCACGTGCAATTCTTTGTTGCCATATCTACCTGGACTCTCCAAATACCCCGAACATCGGCAAAAGTACTGAAATTATCAGGTGTAGCCACGGTATAGCATAGTACAGCACAATGTTTATGGGTACTTGGAGGGTCGGATGTATATGTACATGCAAATTTACTGGAGGATAACAGGAGGGACCCTACCATTTTCATGATCCTGGTCAGGCACGCTGTGTGCTTCCGAGCTGAGACTTCTGATGGCAGAGGCCTGTTTTTTTGCTCAAAATTGTCTGAATTTTTATTAGTTATGGGATGTGTAAGGACAGCTCCTTAAGGTGTTTTCTAGGGATTTCATGGGGATTGATAAACCTACAAAATATAGGGATATCATTGGGGTATGATGGCCTCAGAAGCTGCAACTTGATATGATTTTGGTACCTGAACATGGGGGATAAGCCCACTGTTTGTGGCAATTCCAATAGGGCAAATGTTGATCAACCATTCCATTTTGGAGCTGCGGGAAACAACATCCACTTAATGGGATCCTTTCAATATCCTACAACGAATAGATCCCATCCGCATACCTGCAAAGTGGGGCCCCCTAGATAGCCAAGTTGGTGAACATATCTCCAATAACTATGGTTTGGGATGATACTTATAACATTTTAAAACTTAATTATAGTATTCATGGGGTTTATAGACCAACAAACATCACTGGTGGGCTCCACACTGTAATTGAGCCATGGATTTTGTAGGGAGGTGTACTATCAAGGGGAGGGAATGATCAAGGATACACTATATGAGAAACCATATTCATTGGATTGGTTTAAGGGACAATTTACAGGAAACCATGGATTTTCCCATGAAATATAGGGGGTTCCTGTGAATTTTCCCATTAACCAATCCAGTGACATATCCATTGAAATCACCATTTTCTTCTGGTTTCTATCCATGGCCGCTAGGGGCCCCCCCTCGTGTCATCGAAGGTCAAAGGTCACCATGCCACGGAGGAGGAGCTGGACCGAGCGGTGGACGCCCTGTTGACCACGTGCGCAGTGGGATGGATGTGGGGAGATTCGCCAGGAACAAGTTGGGGATCTATGATTTTTTTTATGATGATTCATGGGATATATATATATATATATGAAAACTGGTGGATATAATGGAATCTATAACAGATTATTAATGGGAATACCAGAGATTCTCGGATTCTTGTCAGATATACTCTCAAATTTTTCAGAGACTTAGACCCTCGAAAATTTGGGATTTGGTCACCCGAGATGGTGATCTAACCAACAGAAGTGGGGATTTCACCAATCCTAGCATGGGATATACGATATACGGATGTACTACAATGGGATATTTGCAGCTGATGGCAGCGTGTCACGTGTTTGGACCCCGGTGCACAAGCCATCCCTTGGAGGGGTGCATTCTTAGCCTGACGGCTTGCTCCATATGGGTCCGGGTCATTTTGGATCAAACCTCCAGAATGGACAGTTTTTCTGGTTGTAAGCAAAACAGATAGAAGGGACATCAATTCACGACTATTTTAGTAGGATGTTACTACCCTCCAGTATGGCAATTTCCATAGATGATTTTTCCATATGTTTCCCATAAACCTCTGTTTATAGGGGATTTCTCAGCTAGTCATGATTGATTAGTGGAGGGTAAATCACCATGAATATTCCATCATACTCCATCAATATTCCAATATTAATCATATCCACTAATATTCCGTTATATTTCCATAACATCCCTACGTATTATTTCCAAAAGATGTTACCGTAGGATTCTACTGTAACTTTAATCTTATGATATGTTTGAAAGAGACCAAATTTATTATGATCTACTAATATCCATTAGGTTCATCTTTATCTTTTTGGAGAGGGCCCGTTTGGAGAAAGTAAAAGTGTCACACGCGATGAACACAGCGCCTGCTTATTTGTCATCGCCATCATTTATCAAGGCAAAGGTGAAACACAAACACGAAGCAATGTCCTGAGGCAAAGGAGCGCATGCCCTTTACTTCGAAAAGTAAAACTCAAGGTAGCTCCACTAGAGCTATTTTTTGTGATCAATATATGTATACATAAAGACAGATGACCAGAATATAAGTTCTTGCGTCGGTGAAAATAGTGGTGTCTAGGCGATGCAATCATCTTTTGATGCACGCCTCCAACTTGCCGCAGACATGCTACAGCTTGCAAAGTGAAAAGGTTATTGTTCTTATCGCTACACTGTTGTCGCCGCGGTTCTTGTTGATTCGTTTGTTGCTGCGATTTGTCGCGAGATCATTTCTTTCGTTCGGATGGAATGCATCTGAATTATTGGGAATTAGTTGTTTTCCGACGCGCTGCGCCCGTTCCTTGAGCCGTTGCTGGCGTTGTTTTTTTTTGTTGCGACTGCTCTTAGCAGGAGAAAGATGTTGACTTGGTCATCGGGTATTCATTTGTTGCTGTTACTCACCGTGTTTGTTGCGCGCGCTTCGCTTATGCTTTCGCTTGCTCTAAATCTTGTATATATGTTGCGCTGCACACGAAGAAGTATGATTTCGCTGGCATGAGATATTGGGAAAGGAAGAACGTGATACTCTAATGGTGTGTTGGTTCTCGCCTTCACTGGGTATCCCGTGATGTGAGTAGTGGTGGTGAAGGGGAAGCGACCTGGCGCCTGATTCACCATGATTTGCCGACCAAATTTCAACCTTTGACATGTTTCTAGCAACTTGCAGGCAGCTCAATCTGCGTCCAGATTGAATATCGCGTCTTCCTGGAGTGCTGTGCAGAAACACTTTTCTTTGGTTGACATTGAAAATCAACGGAAAGCACATTGATTTATATAAACTGAAACCCTTTCTTTTCCTTTAGGCTGAAAAGGAAAAGCATTGAAAACAAACTGATTTAAATTGAAATCCTTCCTGATCCTTTAGGTTCCAAAGGAAAATCTATGAAAGCAAACTGATTTCAATCGAAATCCTGTCCTATCCTTTAGGGTTAAAAGGAAAGTCAGTTAAATGTAGATTGATTTCAATTAAAGTCTTGACCTTACAAAAGTCCAACACCAATTCAAGATCCATTTTCGAGGTTCTTGTTGACTTTCAAGTTGTGGGGGGGTCCCCCCTGCACTAGTCAAGATCCCACATTAGATATATTATGATATATTTATCTAATCAAAATTATAAGTAGTGTTGGGGTTTACATATTGACAAGCCAGCGATGTGGTGATATAGATTTAAATTGTATAGATAGTGATCAACCAGGCACTTAGTAATAACTGGCAATATCCAATCCTACAGTAGTTATAACCAGTGATAGATATTGACAAACGTTTCTCGCTGTTTGGGGTTTTCCATGTGAAAAATCCCTTCCCGTTTTCATAGTAAACAAACACCTCCTCTTTTTGAGGACCATCATGGCCAGGTACCACCGTGGCAAGGACGGGGCTTTGAATTTCAAGGAGTTCGAAGAAGCTGTGCTCTCCATGGCTTCTCCCGTAGACCGTCGTGCGTGGCTCGGGCTGGAGTTTGGGGCTGGGTGCGATGATGGGTGGTGAATGTGATATTTAAACTGTTTGAAACTTGTGAGAACAGGTACTGTTGTACATTTGTGGCATGTTTTATGGGATATCACTTGAAATATGATGTGTGATATATTTCACATGTTTTGACATGGAAACATGGCCAACATGAAAACATAATGTGTTTATTTTCGGGATGCAAATCCGTTTTCAATTTAAGTGCCAGGGTGGATTGAATCTTGGCATGCAAAATCTTGGCACCCTGCTATCTTTGAACCAGGAGGGGTCATTTTTTTAGTTTTGTTGTTTTGCGGAGAAGGAATCATGACAATGTGCATTCATCCTATAAATAGATGTCATTTCCGGAAGGATACTGTATGGATTTAATTGGATTTAGGTGGTTGTGCCTGCAAACAGATATGACATGTTTGAGGATCTTACGGGTGAGTCGAAATTTGACCCGTAACAACACTACAAATGACCTAAACGCAATTTGAAAAATTAGAATACATTGTTTTAGTGGGTCTCCGTCTTGCGCATGTTGTCTATTTTACACATGTCTATCCAATTTTGGACCATTTTGGACCAGATTTCAGGGAAAGGGGATACTCTTTATAAGTTCGCATCCTGCTTTTGACTAAAAAGACACCATTGAAAGATTCAATCCTCAACTCTAAAATTCTAGTGAAAACTAGTGAAACACATCTGTAGCAACTTGGTGTAGTAGTTCTTCCCTGGATATCACTTGCGGCCGCGGGCCTTCTCCCCAGCTTATTACAGCGACCAGGTATGCTCTGGCGATCGCCATTGGTACCTTGCACAACAGCCTTTTCTGAGGCAATGGATGAAATCATGGGGTCAATGATACCCTCTGGTAATTAAACGTAGCTATTGAAAATGGCCATAGAAATAATGGATTTTCCCATTAAAAATGGTGATTTCCCATAGTTATGTTAGTTTACCAGAGGGTAGATGGTTTACTGCTTCGTGGTTTCATTTTTTTTTGTTGAATTCTATTTGGGACGATGATCCAAATTGATTCATTTTTTTGGGATGGGTTGAAACTTTCGAGGGACGTGAGCCCTCCACAAAATTTCAACCCCCCCCGATTCCTTGTTATATCAACAACCAATATGAACCGTCGACAGAATCTGAAACCATCCATTTTTGTTGTTTCAATTCCCCCATGTTTATTTAACATTTCTTTGGTTGCAGCCCTACCTCCCCCATGGGTGACCCCCAAAACAAATGATGTTTAAGCATCCTTCACAAACGTGGGTGCTGATGGTTACTCTGCCCTATCCATAATACCAAATAAAAACCGAACATTTTTGGGGGGTCACCTGACTGGGGAAATATCCCCATCATTTTTGATTTTATTCCCCCAAGCATCTATCTATCAATTCTTAGTCATATTTTTTGGGGTTCGATGTTATATTATATATATTACATTACCACGAGTGTCCATGCTGAAAGCAGTACACGAGTTTTTGCACTCACCGTGGTGGCTTTCTAGGTTCAAACGTCTTGGGGAGGCCTGCGGGCTAGACTTGGGGGCCCGCGGGCCGGTAGAACCTAGGTCTTTCTGACCTTGACTTCAGCCTGCGGGCTAGATTCTAGGTTCTGCGGCCTGAGGGCCAGGAACGGAACCTAAAGCCCTTAGACCTGAGAGTCGAAAAAAAAAAAAAGGAAGCAGAGCCAACTGCCTTGTTGGATCTCGGTAACGGTACTGGCCCCTGGTGACTAGAAGGATGCCGGGCCCTTGGATTGAATTTGCCAACAGTCGAGATTTCTACCGTGACTTCTCCTTGGAAACGGGAGCCTATATTGAGACTACGTTGGCGCATGATGTGTGCCAGGAAGGAGCCCACGGCTTGTGGCAAGTGGCTCAAGAAGGACAAAAAGAGAAGGACGGTATTTGGGCTACTGCTCGCCTGATCGCGGTCAGTGATGTTTCTCTCGCGTCTTGGCTAAGCACAGGGCCTGGCAGGAATTTCAACCGCCAGTTCCGCCTTCATCTGTGCTCTATGCCGATGGCAGGGTGCCAGCACCGTGTTATGAAGCACCTGGATGAATTTCACTCGGATTGTTTTCGGGTGGTGGACACCAGTGACCTCAAGGAGGGTACAATCCCCTGGTGTGTTTTAGCGGTCTCAAGGGAAGAACCAGGGTCAGAGTTGGCCATGCTGATTCGAGCTGCTGATAGGGATCACTCACACCGAGGTGTAGATGACCAACGAGCAGAGGGGCCGGGGAGGAGCTCCCCCCCAGGAAGTTCGGGTTCGGCCTGCGGGCTAGATTCGACCCAGTCAGGCCGTGAAGCAACGCAAGGGGCTAACGATGGGCCTTTTGAAGGTTTGGATTTTGTGAGTGGGAGCAATTTGAAGGGAACTGCACTTGAACGTCATGAGGGAGGGGACTTCACTACTGGTGAGTCAAATCGATCTAGGTCGCCACCTCCTTTCAGGGCCAGTTCCCGGGCAAGTCCCCCTGGACTCGTTAAGCACGACACCAACAAGGGGCCTGTCGACTCCTTCTCCATGCCTGCAAGGAAAGGAGAGACTGTGAGGACGCAACCATCGACCTCTGGGTTAACTGGCATGAGTGCCGGGAGAGTCATAGATCCAAGACTTCGTGGGGAACAAGTAAAGGCATCAACTTCTGAACCACACTCCCGTGACCAACCTGTATTACCTTCCGGAGCTGATCAAGTGCAACCGAACCTGGCTGATATAAGTCAGGGTAAGACACATCCATCTGCCCGCGGGCAAGCGCATGGCGATGAGCCGATCACTGCATCAAGGCGGTCACCCCTTAGAGGGAATGCCTCAGGTTCAGAGCCTTTGGCAGAGCGTGGGAGAGACGAAGCAAGGAGCAAACGTGCGCGAAGCAGTGGAAGCGCCTGTCCTCCTTCGCCGTTTACAGGCTTACCTCCGGAACCCTCCGCGGAGGAGAACAGCGAGGTTAGTGAAAATTTGAAACCTAAGGAAGAGGGACTTGGGGGCAGAAAGGAGCATCAAAGGCTGCGGCCTGGTTCGGAATGGCGTACTGAGGTACATAGCCAAGCTCCTCGCCGCACAACGGCAGAAATTGCCCCAAAGGTGCGGCTGGGAAGCACCTGTCAAGGCCAAAGAGCCCCCTGGTCAGGAAACGTGCTCCTAAGCACCCGCCTGAGGGCGAGTTGGGCCAGCGGTCAACCGATGCCTCCCTTGTCCCAAAGGAACTCGCTGAAAACCCGGAGGGTTGTCCTGTGAACTTGCTGAGCCTCAGCCTTCGAATTGCCGATGATCTACAGGACTGGTGTTGCCAGGTAAGGGATGTCTTAAACCTACAACCCACTTACACCGAGTTGGGCCGTCACTGCCTGGGCTTTTGGCCTCCATGCCGTCCCCCTTAGGCAACTTTGTCCGCTCCTATTGTCTTGCCGCACAACCCCTCACCCACACGGGGGCGAGTGTCTTTGACACGCATGGGGACCTTCTGCCTATCCCAGTGTGGCTCATCTCTACAAGGCTCCCTGAAGTGGACGATAACAATGTTGACTGGGTGAAGGCAATTGTTTGCACTGTGAACTTTCAGTATTGCCTGGGGTGCTCGAAACCAATTTGTGTGCCCATCAGGGACCACCTCTCAAAAGCTCAGGCCCATGCTGTTAGCCGGATGGCTAGGGCGGTCAATGTGAACATTCTGTCTGCGGACACGTTGATGGTTCACTCACAATGCCTGAGCCTGTTGACCACAAGGAATGATGACCAGGCCGGCTGCCCTTTTCGGCTTCTTGAGGACTTAGATTTTATCAAGTTTCAACGTTGCCTGCCAGGGCCAAATCAAATTGCAGCCTGCCCTCTTGAGGCGGTCCTCTCACCGGAAACAAGCAAAGCTTTGTGTGACTTTTCGAGTCTCCTGCTCCCGAGGGAAGCTATCCCGTTCAATGCCCCCAGGGCAAAGGTTTCGGTGTCTGAGTCAGAATGGTTTCAAATTGTACGAGCTGCATTTGAACGTGGCCTGATGAAACCGGTGGACGAAGCAAGGGTTCCACGTGACCGTTCAGGGCATCTTGTGACGGTCGGAGCTGCCGCCTGTTTCAAAGAAGTGGTGATTGATGGCCAGGTGATGGATGGCCAATGGCTGGTTACCGACGTCTCGGCCGTGAATGCGATTACATCACCTCCGATTGAAGGACAGGAAAGTTTTGTTTTTGATGGTGAGCTTACTGGCTTCCTGGAAGGGATGCTCACATTTGGGGCAAGTGACCGACTCCAGAGCCTCTGTAACCTTTTCGGTCTCCCCGACGAGATGTTGGGCCTCTTTAGCTTCGCGTTGAAGGTTGATGGAAGCGCAATGGGCCTACCTGCGGGTACGAAGATACGCCCGGCGCTGCCTGTGCTGCCAGCTGATTGGTGTGGCACTTCAAGGGTACTACTAGAAGCCACTAAGGAAATTCTCTTCAGGAAAGCCAAGATTTCCAAGGAGAAGAGCCAAAGGAAGCTCGCTGCGCTGCCACTGAGCAAAGGCTATGGGGTACCGGACCCACAGTGGTTCGACGTGTTGCAAGTGGTCTTGTCAGTTGACCATGAACTTTCTGGAAAAGGCAAGCAACATCTCAACTACGCACCGCTGCTGCGCGAAGCGTGCATCAGGGACCGTCTTCCTGGGAATGTGGTTGAGCGCCTCATCCGAGCTGTGGCCATGGGAATGCAACATTTGGCAACTGAGCAGAACGGGAGCAAGCTAAAGCTCTCGCCTGTGAAGCTCAGAGACTTTATTCAGGTCAGTTTGGCATTGCTGTCTCAGCCGGCCGGTATGGACTGGCTCATCTCTCAGAGCATGGTGTGGCGAGTCACTGTATGTAGCGTCAATGAACCGCTCTATGCTGGCCAGTCTGGGATGCGTCCTAGATCTGCTGAGTCCAGCCCGGTTCAAAGAAGTCCCTATGCTGGCTTCGGCCGCAGATGAGGTTGTGGTCCTGTGTTGTCAAGCTCCCCTGGGTTTCATCCCGATTCGGGTCCCTCACTCTGAAGAGATTTCTTTGACACACGCCACTCAATCGCGTGGCTCAAGTGCTACAGCATCAAAACTCCTTGCAGGGGTGCCAGGCGTGCCTGAGAAGCTGCCCCCTTCCACAAGCTGTGGACAGTGTTTGACCGAACTGGGGGAGCAGGGATTCGGTGGTCTAGGATGCCCGAATGATTGCGGACAGCTGTTCTGTTCTTTGGAATGTACTGCAGCCCACCGTTACGTCTGCGGACGAGGAATGTTGGGCAAGCCCTGTTTTGGTGAACGGTTTTGTAGCCCAAATTGCCCTTTGACGAGAGCTGTCGCAAATGCTGGAATTTTCATCCAGCCTCCACTGGGAATGTCAGCTGACGATCCATGGGACTTTTTCTCAGTGACGGGGCGTGACTGTCTTGAAGGATTGGAAGATGATGGGATTCTGGTGGGATCGCATTGGTCCCCTGACCATCTTACATTCTCCACAGACGGTGCACGATGTTCACCAACGTCACAACAGCAAGTGGAATGGCCCAGCGCTCTGAGGAGCAGAGATAAGCCATGGGGACTTCAGCACTTGTCACGGGACAGCCAAGTAAAGGTCCGTCAAGCCAATTCCATGGCCCGAAGATCACTTCAAGGTGTCAAGGAGGCGCACCAGCGGGGCCGATTTGCGTCTTTCGGTCACCCGTGGGATTCCTATGTGTGGTTTACACCGGAAGTTCAAGAACTGTGTGAAATGCCTGGAATTTTCACGACCACCTTTTGTCTTTGCTGCCATGGGGGCCAACAACCCATTTGGTGGTCAATGGTCCACAACATGGCCGAGGTTCATACGGCCCTTCACCAACCACAGTGCCATGGTCATTGGAGGGGTCGCCAGGGTGTCGCCGCAAATGAAGCACAGTTTGGGGTGCATCTTGAACCCGATGAACTGCCGTGGCAACTCTGTATGGAGTATGCAAGGGCTCTCAAGTCTCAGATGGCTATGATGGCTCCGCGTCCCTTTTCAGCCGTTTGGGATGAGCAGACATCCATTGTGTCAGCCCTTCGTGCGGCGTCACGTGGTTTTCAGGCACCTGGCAGAGCTTCTCATGCTTATGAAATGGTGGCAAACCTCTTACGGGGAATGGACCAAGGACGTGAGCGGGCCCACCTGAAATTTCTGTTCGGTGGTTTTTCCAACAACAACAATTTGACTGCCTTCACACAAGCTGAGGATGGCTCAAGCACCGTCCTCGTGCCATACCCTGCCCTCAGGTGGCATTGGGACGCTCAGCTTGCCCTCTCTTGGTCAAGTCACCCTGACCTGCACCTTCTTGAACTTTGGACCTTTGCGGAAGAATTCCGCAGAAGAACCCGCGATTGGCAACTTTTGGGCCGTCGCTGTCTTCATGTGACTACGTCAAAATTCGCGTTCCTCAGCCTTTCAAAGGGATTTTCCCATTCTCCACACCTCCGTCGTCTTCTTCGCAGAGTCAATGCCCTCTCTGTCATGGCTGAATGTCAGCCTATGCAGCTGTGGACTATTCCGTCATGGGGGCCCTTATCTTTACAAGATTGATCCTTTCAAAGGCTTCACCTTCCTACATTGCAAAGTCCAGTGTGGGGCATTTCTAATCCCCAGATAAGTTGCTCTACCTGCGGGTAAGTTTTCATTTCCTGCGGGAAGGGGTCACTCATTTACCTCAAGGGTCGTAGTGAAGCCCTGCTCAATCCAATGTGCAATGCATGTCTGACCCATCTAGTTAATCCTGCAAACGCACGAAAATTCGTTCTTTTAGATCAGAGGCACTACCTGCGGGTAAGTTTTCCATTTGGACCAGTGGCACTACCTGCGGGTAAGGATGCCTTGTCGATCAGAGGCACTACCTGCGGGTAAGTACGCCATTTCCAGCGGGAAAAGCAATATCTATTTTCTGCTCTTGCAACTGTGCTGGTCTTGCCATGGACGCTTTGTATGCTTTGTTGCCCTCTTCATGGCCCTGTTTCTTGACTTCTCATTTCCTGGATTTATATTCCCCGTCGCCCCAATGCGCCCTTTTCAATTTCTTTCGGCTTTTCAAGTCGATTGCTTTGTGTCGCTGCGCAAAGGGACAAGTCAAATTGGGGGTGTGATGTGGTTGTTTTGGCTGATTTTTAAATCTTGACTTGTTTGGTTGGGACGTGTGGTGCTTTTGAATCCTCTTTTGTTGCTTCCAAGCTGTTGCTTCCTCATCTCCCCCGGCAGGGGCGCCACCTGCGGGTGTGATAGTGGTGNTGGGACGTGTGGTGCTTTTGAATCCTCTTTTGTTGCTTCCAAGCTGTTGCTTCCTCATCTCCCCCGGCAGGGGCGCCACCTGCGGGTGTGATAGTGGTGACATTGTGGTCCTCTTTAGGTCTCATGCACCACATCCTTGACCAACCTTGGTTGTGCGGCAAAAAGAAAGCAGCACAGCCTTTGAGTGCCAANAGTGGTGACATTGTGGTCCTCTTTAGGTCTCATGCACCACATCCTTGACCAACCTTGGTTGTGCGGCAAAAAGAAAGCAGCACAGCCTTTGAGTGCCAATACCACGAGTGTCCATGCTGAAAGCAGTACACGAGTTTTTGCACTCACCGTGGTGGCTTTCTAGGTTCAAACGTCCCTCCCTTTCCCCCCCTCGACAAAGTTCGTGGTGGGACGTGTGGTGCTTTTGAATCCTCTTTTGTTGCTTCCAAGCTGTTGCTTCCTCATCTCCCCCGGCAGGGGCGCCACCTGCGGGTGTGATAGTGGTGNAGTGGTGACATTGTGGTCCTCTTTAGGTCTCATGCACCACATCCTTGACCAACCTTGGTTGTGCGGCAAAAAGAAAGCAGCACAGCCTTTGAGTGCCAAATATACATATATATATATATATTAAATATTATATATAAGTACAATCATGTAGTTGGTTAAACAGGTTGTAATTATCCCATCACCCTCCATTATGGCTGGTTGAATCCTCATGATATAGATGTTTTTACATGTTCTGATCCCACTGATTGGTTGATGAATAGAAGGTTCCCTCCATTCAACAACCAATATAGATAGATAGATCATCATATTCATGATTTGCTAGAATAATCATAATTTACCATCTATCATTATAGATGATATAATGACATGTATATATATATATATATGTATATGTATACCGTCTATACTATAGTATAGACTCGACAGGCACCTTTATTTTTCTTCAAGCCGTCTTGGGTTTCCCAAGGCATTGCTTTCGGTGGCTTCTCCGTCACCTTTCCGTACCTTGGCCGTGCAGTGCGGCATCATGAATTTTCCAGGGACGTGGGAGTTCCCACAATCTTGTTGCGCAGATGTCGAGCCGATTCCAAGTCACCAGCAAAGGGCAGCGCAGTTGGATTCCCATGATTCCTATGATACCTCCGCTCCAAGGATTCCTAACATACCCAATTTTGAAACAAACACCAATGGTTGGCTGTCGAAATCGACATTTGGGATGAAGTAGGTAAACCTTTTTTATCTGTGATATTTCGGCTTATAGCTCCTTCGTGAGGGTGATGCCACCCCCATGCAATAAATGTAAAAGAGGAGCTGCCCAAGAAGGAGATTCTTGGTGTTTAGGGTGTTCCTCTGTGGAACTCTCGCTGAGCCTTCTGAGACAACCCTGGCGTGTGGTTGGTCTGCGGGCTGTAGCCGAAGAGGCACTGCTTAGCAGTGCTCGTTTGGTGAGAGCCTTCGCAAACTTAGACCAGTCGCTGGGTACCCAGAGTGCTGGGACTGGCTCCCGGGCACCTGGGTCGTCTCAGGCCGCCGGCGAAAGGCCAGCGAGATCTCACAGGTCGAGGAGCCCTCAACGGGACACCAGACCTCCTATTCAGAGGTCCCAGACCGTTCACCGACCCGAAAGGGACGACCGAAAAGAAGCTGAGGAGACAGGATCTGATCAAGAAGAAGACGAGGAAGAGGAGGAAGAAGAGCCTCCTACTGAGGTTAAAAAGGAAGACCACGGCCACCGAAGGCCACCCGAGCCTGAAGGCAATCCTCCACGCAGGAGGGAAGATCGGGAGGATCGTCGCCCCGCTGGTGAGAGGAGCACCGAGCGCAGGCACAGCGATCACCATAAGTCCAAGGCATACAAGCCTGCCAACCGTAGACGACGTAGAGGAGGAGCAAAGCATCAGCATCGAAAAAAGGATCTTCAAGACCCTTTCAGGAGAAGCCACAGGAAGCTTCGGCAAGACATCCTTGAGCTGGCCCCTTCCTTTGAGGAAGGCCTTGCTCGGAGATATTAAAGATCCCCCTTGCTGCCCCCGGGCGCGCAATGGCGGAAATAGATTTGGAGGCAGATGGAAGGGCAGAGGGGGAGAGAGATGGGGCTTTCCCAACACCAGACGATGTAAGGCGGTCTTTGGCAGCCTCTCCAAAACCCACTACTCCACAGGAGTACGACGTATATCTGGCCGATTTCTGGCTGCATCGTTACATTCCAGTGGGGTCGGTGATCGTCTTCCACGCCATGGACGAGGATGGAATGGTCGACAATGGGGAGGCCGCAGTTTTGGTATCCAGGTACCAGTCAGACAGAGATGGCATCTGGCTGACGGTGTCAGTACTTGGAGCAGAACAAGAAAAGGCAAAGAAATACCTTACCGCCTTCTTCAAGGGAGGCCGCAGGAGGATCCACATTTGCTATCCAGATGCCTCTTCGAGTTGCCCATTGGCAGAGGAGAAGGGCCTGCATCTTTACAAGTTCATTTGGTATCCGCCAGGAGACTTCGATGTAGCCTGGCTGAGCAATGCCGCTCGAAAGAAAGTCAAAGAAGGGCCCAAGATGGCACACCAAGCCGCAGAGGAGGCTGGACCACGAAAGACAGACCGAGGGAAAGGAAAAGGTCTGAGCGATACAGAGAGACGCCTGGCTGCTTTGAGAGGGGATCGCAGAAGGGTTACTTTCACAGACGACTCGGGGCCTGCTTATTTGGAGCCCCGGGCCGATGGAGAGCAGGATGGATATGGGGGTGGAATTTTGAGGAAGCAGGGCGGCTTGAGACCTGCACTGGAACCACCTCCACCCCTTCGAGACAAGGTGAAGGAGGAAGTGGTCGACCTGACGGCAAAGCCAAGTCGGAGTCGGTCACCTCAGCGATCACGGAAGAGACAGACCGTGGGCAATGCGCTGGCTTCAGCAGCCGCTGCGCAGCAACGAGGAGAAGTGAAGAAGGAGCGAAAAAGCCGGGAGAGGCGCAGCAGAGAGAGGAGCCGCAGCAGGAGAACTCGGAGTCGGAAGCGGCGCCGACGTCGGTCGAGCAGCCCCGACGAGAGTTCGGGGGAGAGCAGCCGGTCCTCGGACTCGAGCAGCCTCCTCCCGCCTCTGAAGCGGAAGAGTCAAAAGCAGCCGGGGTCAGTCCTTCGCATGCTCGAACAACAGGCGTTCGACTTCCTGTCGCAGGACGGGATTGTGAGCGGCGAGGACCCGAGTGTGGAGCTGGGCAGCCGCCCGAAGCTCTTCACTTATTACCAGCTGGGTCTACGCCCGTCGCTGGACCCCAAGAGTCGGGATTCAAAAGAACTCGCTTTGTTATCCAAAGCCTTGGATACTTTGCGAGAAGGCAAGCTAGATGTCTTGGCAGACATGTTGGCGGCCCGACTCATAGCCGTAGACACGGCGACCAGGCAGGGATGGAGCACGGCCAGACACTTAGAAGTGTACGACCCAGAAGAGGGTGGCACGGCTCCTGCCCATATCCTGCTAGCCGCTCAAAAACACGGAAAGCAGATAGAGCGAGCAGGCGGGAAAGGGTCCTGGTCAAGACAAACCTGGGGAGGCGACTGGATCCCAGAAAAAGGGCGAAACAAGAACAAGGATGCGAAAGGGAAGAACAAGAAAGGAAAAGGAAAAAACAAAGGTGCAAAAGCGTGGCAAGCGTGGAATCCGGAAGGGAAGGAGAAGAACGACAAAAAGCCTGGGGAGACAGGCTAGTCGAAAGAGATGAGAGACTCGCTGGTCAGCCGACCGATGCGAATGTTCCGCCTGGTGAAACCCTTGGGGACTCAGGCCCTTCAGCCGCTGGTCCTATGACCGCTGCGGCGGAAGATGTTGGCGCCGGTTTGAATGGCGACGACAAAGGAATTCAAGTAGATGGCTGGGTATCTGAAGCGATATCTGAGTTGCTGTCTGATGTGCAAGGCTGGATGGCTATTGACGATGGTGCTGGGATGAACGGTCCCGATGCACCCACGACACGTGAGGGGTGGCTTTCCTTTTTGACCCGGTCAAGCAGTTTGAAACAATTTGGAATAGCACTGGCATGGGGGGCCAAGGCTGGATTTCTGTTGTGTAGTCCGAGCTGTGCCAGGCCTCCACGGACCCCGTCACGAGCGAAACGCTCTGGGTGTCTGTACCCCCTGCCGGTGTCTTGGCCGGAAGATTTTTCCAGTTTATGGGGCTCTAAATATGAGACCTCTTGTACAGATTTTGCCGTAGAGTGCTGGGTTACATGCTGTTGCATTTCACTAAACAGCCTGTATGGACTGCCCGGCCAAGGATGCCATAGGCGCCCTGGAAAAGTTCATGTGGCAGCTTTGAACCTGTTAAGGGACAAGGTAAGAAGGTTTTTGGATGGGGAGCTCCCCGTTTCTTTTTCGTTTGAAGATGTGGTTCGAGATCTTAAAGAGAAACGGACCAGTTATACAGGAGAAGAAATTTCTCAACCATATGCCCTGACGAGGGTACAAATCCTGAAGAGCCTCCCCCCTGAAGGGCATGGAGGATCAATCCCTGTAACTAACTTTTTAGTAGGTCGTACAAAGTTTTTAATTGAGAACCCGCTGGAAAACTTGGTTCCTGTGCGGGATAGAGAAAGGGGACCCATGCAAGCGAAAGTGCACATTGAGCGGGGCCAAGAGTTAGAAGTTTTTAAGCTACTCGAAGAGCGGGGGGTCACCACTTGGATCCCCGCCGATCAAGTTTACTCTGATGAAATGGGGCCCTGCCTCAATGGAATGTTTGGAGTTGTCAAACCAAATAAATTTACCCCTTGCAACAAGCCGATCCTAAGGGTCATTATGAATCTTGTGCCGGCCAACCGGTGCCTTGAGGTGATCAGAGGCGATATACAGCTTCTGCCGCATGGGACTTCCTGGCTGCCGCTGATCGTCTCCGAAGGAGAAGAGCTACGAGTTTCTCAAGGGGACATGAGTGCTGCTTTTTATCTTTTTGAGATACCAAGTATGTGGCAACAGTTTATGAGTTTCAACTATGTGACAAAGGGCGAAAATATTCAGCGTGCAGCTGGCCAGCTCTGGCGGCCATGCTGCCGCGTACTGCCTATGGGCTGGAATAGCAGCGTGGGGGTAATGCAGATGATATCCAGAGAGATCCTCTTGAGTCAAGGGGTACCAGCGTCCTTGGAGTTGCACAAGGGGAAATCTGTTCCTCGTTGGTTCTCCAAGATTGCCGAAAGAGCTTCGCCCCAGACAGCATGGTGGCAAGTATACCTAGATAATTTTATGTCAGCTGAGCGAGTTGAAGAGCAGTATCAGGAGACTGATGTGAGCCTCCAGGCGATGGCCATGGGAGCTTGGCATGGGACGGGAGTACTCACTGCAGATGACAAACAAGTCTTAGGTTCCAACCTGGCCGTTGAGCTGGGTGTTAGGTTGGATGGAGAGAGAGGTTTGCTAGGAGCCTCAGCCGAGCGGGTTTACAGAACTTCCCTAGCCACACTGCAGGTACTCCTCAAGTCCGCCACTTCACAGAAAGAAGCACAAATTATACTAGGGCGCTGGATATTTATCCTCCAGTACCGCCGTGCCGGTATGGGGGTCTTATCACAAGCGTGGAATGCTCTGGAGGGCAGTTGGCCCACGGCGCGCCAGCGGCATGTTCTTATGAGAGAGCTAGAGATGCTCCTTTGCTTGGGACCGTTGTTACAGACTGACTTGAGGTGTGAGTACGAAGAAACAGTAACATGCTCTGACGCATCCCAAACGGGAGGCGCAGCCGCTTGCAGCTCTGGACTAAGTTGGTCTGGGCGTACTCTTGTACGCGCTTTGCGCGATCCTCAGCTCAAGGCAATCAGCTGCCCGATTTTATTAGTATCAGTATTTAATGGAGTCGGTGGAGCCTTTAGAGTGTATGATGTACTCGGGATTTTGCCTTGTGCCCGTATCAGCATAGAGAACTATCGAGACGCTAACAGGGTATCTCGTACTTCATGGCCTGACATGGAAGAGATCCACGATGTACAATCGGTCACCCGAGCTGAAATTCGAAAGTGGGCCAACATGTGGCCCCGAGTCCGGGAAGTGCACATCATGGCAGGCTTTCCTTGTGTGCATTTATCTCGAGTACGGGCTTACAGAAAGAACCTTCAAGGTGAAGGCTCAAAACTTTTTTGGAATTTGATTGATATTATTTCATGGATCAAAGAAGCTTTTGAACCAAGAGTAAAAGTAAAGTACGTAATTGAGAACGTGGCTTCCATGGATGACAGTGCCAGGAAGGAAATCAGTGCAGTGCTTGATATCCAGCCTTTGAAGGTAGATCCAGCTGACACCCTTCCTTACAATCGCCCTCGCTTGGCGTGGTGCAGTGAAGAATTCTATGCTATGGATGGACTGCGGCTTTATCCAGAGAAGGATTATGTCAGAGTTGAAGTTCTCGAGGGACAGGTATCCGATCACCAGTGGATGCGACCGGGGTGGAGTCGTGTTGATGACTCCGGCCAAACTAATTTTCCAACGTTTATGAAAAGTATCCCTAGGGAAGTTCCACCGCCCTTCCCAGCGGGTTTAAACAAATGTGACTGGGAGACCCGTCAAAGGTGGGAGTCGGATAGTTTCCGATTCCCTCCGTATCAATATTGCCGCAAATACCTTTTGCAGCACCCTACAAAAGGCATGCGTTTGCTCGACAGCTCAGAACGTGAGCTGCTGTTAGGTTTCGGGCCTGGGCATACAGCATCTTGTAGGTCAGCTTCAGAGGCTAAGCAAAACATGACAGCCTATGAGGATAGCAGGAAGAGTCTATGTGGGGACTCCTATGCTATCCCCTCCTTTGCCCTGTTAGGGGCAGTTCTTTGCAGTGAAATGGTACCTCGCATGCCGCCGAGTCAAATCATTCAGCGGCTGGGCCTTGCGCCCGGAGCCAGTGCTCATCCGAATCTCCAAATTCCCATGACTCGCTGGCTGGCGTACAGCGATTCAGACGCTGGACAGCCGGCACCAGTTGAGCTGGTGAAGTGCCTGGGCCTCCAAGTTAATCATACAGGATCTGATGTCCGTATTCTTACAGGTGAACCCCTAAATAAGCGTGGGACACATGGGTCAATGAGAGCTTGGTGGTGGCAGTGGAAACACTTGTTTAAACTCCGATGGATAGATCCATCGCATATAAACTACTTGGAAATGAAAATGATTCTCTATACGATTCTTTGGAAAGCTAGGTCTGTTTCTTGTTTAAATAAGCGCTGGCTACACTTGGAAGATAGTATGGTCTGTCTTTTTATTCTCTCCAAAGGGCGAACCTCCAGCCGGTTGCTGCAGCCACTTTGCAACAAAATCGATGCCGTTCAATTATGTTTAGGAGTGACTCTGTTGCATGGCCATGTTACCAGTTTAGAAAACCCAACTGACGCTGGAAGCCGGGCCTAATGCCTCGGTTTATTCCGCGCGTCGTTCTTGCTGGAAGGACCACTGCAGATCGCAAGAGAAGGCGAGCTGGTATTCGCTTACGGGACTATACCATTGCTGCCAAAACTCGAATTCGGTACGAAAGTGCCGTGGCAAGGGTGCTTCCGTTTCTCGAAGCTCAACCTTCGCTCCATGATTTGGATGGAGTTTTAACAGATTGGATCGAACTACAATGGACCAAGGGTGAACCCTTGACATACATTGCAGACGCCCTTTCAGGGCTTCATTTCTTCTGGCCAGAGGTCAGAGGATTATTGCGACAAGCTTGGAGAACATTTCGTAGCTGGCGAAGGATAGAGGCGCCATGCAGAGCCCCTCCACTGACGCTGGCATTGGCCCGTGCGTTTGTGGCAAAGGCTGTCGCTGACAATTGTCTGGCGCTAGCCACTTTGATAGCCCTTGGATTTCATGGGCTGCTCCGGACGGGAGAACTTCTATCTTTACAATTTCAACATATTGAGCACAATGCAGAATGCGGGGTTATTTCTTTGCCTTACAGCAAGAGTGGCCAGCGCTCTGGCGCCCATGAAGCAGTGGCAATCCGGGATTCACTCACTCTCCAATTGCTGGAAACGCTAGTTTCCGTGCAATCCCCTTGTCCCGGAGATCCTCTTTGGCCGCACCAAGCTCAGGCCTTTCGATCTCAATTTCGTAAATTATGTGAATTCTTTAATATTACTGAGACAGAATATAAGCCCTACAGCCTCAGACGAGGCGGTGCGACATTTCTTCTACAATCTGGCATGGCACTCGAAAGCATTTTAGTTCGAGGCAGATGGAAGAGCATTTCAGTCGGAAGAATTTATCTGCAGGATGGGCTGGCCCAATTACCAGCCCTAAGACTGACACCACAGCAGAAGCTGAAAGTTGCGCGCTGGGAAAACAAAACTCCCTCTACAGCCTTCCAGCCATAGCTGTCCGGCCGTCCTTCGTAGGGATCGTGGAACAGGGAGTTGGAATTTCAAACTTTTTCATATCAATACGTGAAATTTCATTTGTGGTTTTTTGAGCGGTCTATGCCTGTCCATATGGCAAAGCCGGCTCTCGAGCCATCCTGAGGTGATCCATACCATTTGGACATGTCAGGTGGTCTCAATTGCCTGTCATACCATTGACAGGGCTTGCTAAGTTTGTGAAATTCACCACAACCACAAAGGTTCAGACAACCAGCGGTCTGGCACTGAGAAAAAAGGCCGGATGAATCCCATTAATGATATTAATGAAAATCATCACAGTCATCCAAAAATTTCGGGAATCTTCACATCGCCCAAAAACCATCCCTTGACCAACCAGTCACTATCACTCACTGACGAGGTTTCGTCGCGTTCTCAGGATGGGACCTACGTTGATCCAACACTTTGGCATGTCACAACTGCAGTTTGGCACCCTGACCACGGCCTTTGCTGTAGCCAAGCCGCCTGGACGATAGTGAACCTGGCAGAGATGATGGTCGGAGGGTAGGAACCACCAAAGAGATGTAGAAAAAAACTATTGGTGTAGGGTAGGTACCATCCATTTCACAATGGATGTGATTGTTTTTTTTTTTTCTCTCTCTCTCTCTCTTTTTTGGGTTGCTTGAAAACGATGTCCGCCGATTTCATCGGATCCACTGGTCTCTAATGATTGGAACCTATGGAGGAGGAACGAAGAACGGCCCACATCAACCAACAATTGTATGCAATAGTGGTATTTCCAGGGCCGACTGCGCCAATGAGACCAAAACTATCAACGATTTCAAGAGGAATGGTGGAAATATAGCCAATGATATTGCTTTCACATTTCCACATTTGTTGGCATACATGAACATTGATAGCTTGATAAGGCAGCTGTTTCCACTGAATCCTCCCATTTTTCCCTATCCTAAGCCATGTTTCATTTGCTAAGTCCCCCTTGCTCCATGCGGCTGGCTTCGAGGCTTTGTGGAAATATTCCATCGTCCATCTTTTCGGAGGCCTACGGCCGCAAGGCTTTGTTGGTGGGTGGCTTAATGTCCATCGGAACCGGCGACTGGATTGAAATTCTGCAGGGCAGGGCATGAGGTGTGTGTGTGTGTGACATTGTGTGACCACATCAAATCAACCACCGTGCCCCTCCGAGTATCTTCAAAAATGGCAAGAATCCTAAAGTGGTGGAGTAAAAAACATTATTTTTATTGGTATTGGAGGATCTAGGCACAGACAAAGACCATACCCGTTGCAACCCGTGGCTTTCAAGTGCGGAAACCTGACCAATACCTGACAGATTTGTTTTTTGCTCGGGAGTTTGTTTGCAACTGCCGAAATTTTGATAAATTTTGGAGGCTTGATTTGGGTATGGAACCATACGAATATTTTTAATACGTATGGTTGTTGCTCTCCCCTTTTCTCACTGAGCATACTGAGCAAACAATTCAAAGAAGCGGAAGACTACCAAAGACATGGGAGCAATACCCACTGTGATTCCTACAGGAAAACCCTACTCTGTTTACATTGGAAAAGCCTATGGTCTCTTCTAAGATTCTAAACCCTATACCATCAATCCATTAATTGAATAATTAGTTGCAAACTTGTGTTATATAGATGTTTATTTTCCCTCGAAATTGGATGAGCTACAAAATTTCCGACTCATGTTTTTTTTCAGTAAAGGTTGGGGAACAAAACACCAGCCAGTTGATGTTTCCTGTCATCTAGGCATTGCTGGCGTAGCCTTTGCTTCTGGCTATGAGCACTTGATGATCCTGCGACTTGCAGTTGGCCTGGGTGTGGCGTCAACCTTCACGTCCGCAGGAGCTTGTGAGGTTTGGTGGTTGGATTTATGGCTTTGAATGAAGTTGGGGATTCACGAAGTTAACGAGGTCAAATTGGATTTTTTTCGGCTCAATGGGGTTTAATGGAGTCTCATGTGGTTTACATATGGCTGAAATGGCAAATGCAGGATTGGAACAACTGTTTGCTATATCCCTTCCCGCCAAGAAGAAAATGCCTTTCTCAGAAGCCCTAGTTTCGCATTGAATCCACTCTTTTTTGGGACCATTTTAAGGCGGAATTTGATTTTTGTTTGGAGATGAGGTTCTAATACTGGATGACCATGCCAGAATTTTAGTAGATAACAATCCTGGTTTCGCAAGTCAACGTACCTAGACCCTCCAAACACCCTCAAACATGCTAAACAGTAATTACTAAGATTATTAGGTAAAGCCTGGTAAAACATCCTTTCTTATGGATACTTGGAGGGTCAATGTAGTTGGGTCATTTGGGTGCATTTCATTTCATCTTTGATGTGATTAGGATGTCATCGGGTTGTTGAACTCCACCTGGAGTGACGACAGATGTCGTTCGAATGATTTGGTCACCGGCCTTTCTTGGCATTTATGCAACTTTACCTGTCAGGTTTTTGCCCATCATACAAACTCAAGGTGTTTTGGCGTTTGCACATTCCACTTGTATCTTTACACAACGACGGCTTTGCTTCCAAACGGCGGAAATGATGCCGGTTTCGCGAAACAACACGTCTTTTTTACACCAGGGCCGATTGGCCAGGTTCTGGACGAAGAGTACCCCAGAAAAAGAGAGGTTGAATCCCCCCAAAATGAGCCGTCAATTTGTTGCCTTCGTGCCTAATGCAAGATTTTAGCCGGTGATCTTTGTGCCTTTGTTGAGCGTTCGTACCTATCCTGATTTTTTTCAACTGATCGTTCTATGGTGTTTGCGTTGACAGTTTGGACCTGTGGGGTAAATCCCTTATTGGAATCCCCTTCATTTCCGGGGTTTTGCTTGGAATAAGCCGTCAAAGTTGAAGTGCTCACTGTTGACTGCCGATCCACAGTTTATTCAATTTCCACAGAGTTACACAGTGACTACCCTCTGGTAAACTAACATAGCTATTGAAAATGGCCATTTATAGTGGATTTTCCTATTAAAAAGGGTGATTTTCCATAGTTATGTTAGTTTACCAGAGGGTAAACACCAATGTCCAACCAGTTTTCCCCGAAAACGCTGGGATCCAGACATCAGGGGACCGCTCACAGCGAAGGAATGTACGTCACCGACATCTCCCATCCGCTGAACTCGGCCCGCACACGAGCACCCATGCAGATGGGCATGTCCGCTGGCTTGTTGATTGGGCCAGCCATTGGAGGTTGGGGCCCCAGTGGGGAAAGGGCGGAAGGCTGCCGCACACCGGGGGTTTCACAAAAAATGGGGGTCCCCAAAACCATGACTTTCAATACTAAAGTAATATGTAACAATCAAATTTGGCATGATGTGGGGGTAGCTCCATTTTTGGAAACTTCCACATGTCGATGTCGTTGTCTTCGCAAGTCACAAACTTTGAGACTGTCTGATCGTGCGGGATGGGGGCAGTCGATCCATTTCTGGTAGTGGAAGAATTGGCCACCATATGGTTGATGATTGCTCCATGAGTTTTACATGATTAGTCCATATTCATCCATATTCTACAATATTCTACAATATTCCACAATATTCTACAGTATTCTACAATATTCTACATAACTAATATATAGACTATATATATATATAGACTATCTAATTATAATCATTAATCCAATTCCATTGAAATTGGACATCTTTCATCGCCGAAAGCTTCTTCCAGGGATCGGCTCGGGGCCAGGCTATCTCCTGGAGCACATTGGTTTAGACGCTCAGTTCGTCCAAGCGGAAATGCTTGGATCTGGGGAAATCACCATGGAGCTCAAGGCTATTTGGGGGTTTCCTAAAATGGAGGTACCCCAAAAATGGATGGTTTATAATGGAAAATCCGGATTGAAAATGGATGATTTGGGGGTACCCCTATTTTAGGAAACCTCCAAATCACCATGGAACCACCTCAAGGCTATTTCTTGGCTAGACCTGGGGTTTCCAGCTCCAGCCATGGCTTTGTTGTGGGGTGAGGTTCCTAATCTTGAGACACAAATCAAATGGGAGGATCACGTCAGTTGACTTTCAGATGTGGATGGGTCAAAACCTATATGCTATTCCCATATGAATGGGAGATGATGAATATCAGCGTTTTCGATGTCCACCCGCAGGATCTTAACTGAACCAACCGCTGGAATATTGGCCAATGTCCTACTTGCAGGTGACATTTCCATAACATGCTCCCATGTATTCGTTTTTCAAGCCAGGACTATGTCTCCAAATTTATGGAGATGACCCCCGCTCTTAGATATTCTGGGAATTGTTGTGAAAGATATTGAAAGATATCCCCATTATAATGACAATTTGTTGTGATGTCTACTGATTGCCGAGAGCAATTCATATGCCTAGAGTGGCTCAACCATCAAGAATTGGTTGAAGGATGTTGAGTCAAAAATACAAATAGGAAACCCACTTAATGGTTAAACCATGTTCAAACCAGGTTTCCCATTTTCTCTGAAATCAACAGTTTGATACCAGGATGCGTCCTCTTTTTCATTGATATTCCCATAATTGATTTCACGATATTTTTTGGATTCCCAGATGTGCCACGGCCCAAGGTGGATTCTACGCCCCTTTTGAGGGATACAAAACTGTCATACCCCAGGTCATAGCTGTTGAACATGGCCATAGAAATAGTGTTTTTTTTCCCATGAAAAATTGTGATTTTTTCCAGTTCGCTATGTAACAGTTTAGCAGAGGATATTTTATTGAGGATTCCCATTCATGATGGATTGAATGCCATGACTAGTAAGCCTCAAAATGATTATAGTGTTTCCAAGATTGTAGTTTGATTATGTTCTTCCTATCTATTCCAGGTTTCCACATGTTCTACAATGTTCTATCATATTTTCCAGGGTGCTACAACTTGAACATTGCAAAGATGGCTCTAGATGTCCTGGGGGTTATCCCATTATATCCCGATTCTTATATCCTCACAATATTGCCCCCAAGATTCTTGATTTTATACCCCCAAAGGCAGTACCCCCAATTTTGGTGGTTTAAGCGCACAATTAAACCATCTATCATCTGTCCCTAATCTTTTTTGGGGTGCTATAATGCATTAAGTATATAGTATTTCTCCATAGGGTTGCGTAAATAGGTTAAGCATATCCCGTTGCCCTCCAGGTACTTCACATAGAGATGGGAACCAGATGACTCCAGATGGCACGAGGGATTCATTCTAAGTTGATTTAATACCCATCAACATGAACATGCATGAACTAGTTTGATATATCTGCCTAAACCCCACAGTTCTTGGAGTTATATTCCCCACCTTGGCAAACTGAATCCCATCCAATCCCAATCAATCTCTCACGCTTCAGTCGGTATCTTGCTTATAAACCATTATCTAATAGATATTACTCTTATATAGATACATCTACCATAGTTTTTGTTGTTTTGGCTAAAACACAATGTTTTTTTCGGGCTAAAGCAGAACATATTTATCTACCATAAACACCATTGCCATTGGCTTCGCCACGGCGTAGCTAGGAATTCATTCTTTGCTTCTTAAACGATTCATCAATATTATCAACCAGATAGATATAATATATCTACCATAAACAATAGATCGATATCTACCATATATCTACCATATATCTACCATATTCTACCATATACCAGCTAAAATTTATATTGATGAACATGGTTAATAACCACTAGTATCAATATTGACATATCTAAGATAGTGAATTCAATCCTAAGTTCTTGGATGCAAACTATGGTCCCATGCAAAGTTGATTTGTAAGCCATTCATGAACATTAAACTTGTACAATAGATAGATTTTCATCAATATTAACTATAGTTATTGGATGTTATTGGATGTTATTGGATGTTATTGGATGTTATTGGATGTTATTGGATGTTATTGGATGTTATTGGATGTCATTGGATGTTATTGGATGTTATTAGTGTATAAACCATAGAAATCACTATGAATTGTATTTAATTCTATGTCATCATATATCTACCAGAAACCTGGATGTTATTGGCTGCAGCCCCAAGGAACTGATGTGTTTGGGCGTGGGCGCCTCGTCTCTGGTCACCGCCAGCTGCGTCTTTGCCCTGCTGCCTGAGACGCACAAGCGGCGTCCAGGGGAGCGCCTGCGAGGTGACCTGAGTTTGGGGCTGCCCGGGGGATTGTGAAGGTGGTTATTTGTAAATGTACCCTGAGACTGAGAGACCAAAGATTTTAGTCCATTCTTAGTATTAAGCATCCAATGATTGGGGTACCAATTTTGACCCATACCCTGAGTGGATGATATTAATATAGCTTCTACTAAAGTATACCCATTAAAACCTCCATTTATAGGGGAATTTCCATGGCTATATTAAATAACCAGATGGTATTTGTAAATGTATTGTACGTATACCCTCCGGTTACTTAACATAGCATGGACAATCACCATCTTTAATAGGGACATTTCCATAAATCATCTATAAATGGGCCATTTTCCATGGCTATGTTAAATAACCGGAGGGTATATATATATGTAATACTCACATGATCCAATTTACAAATATTTCATATATTTATGGTATGTATTGTCTGTAGCTATAAAGTATTAATGTATATTAATACAGATATGTTTATATGATCCAATATGAATACTTTGAGATTAATCAGGATCCATGGGGAATCCTGTTCTTAACCAAGCAGCATGGAATGATAGAGGTGGTTTGAACAGAACACTCAGATGGGTAGCTTATTATTGTTGCAATCATTTGTTGCAGTGTACTTGGCATGGAGTCGTGCGAGCTCGCATCATGGCGATCATAATTTTATATGTTTATTGGGCCATTTGGTAGCCAAGATAACTACTTTTGGTATAATGTGGTAAAGCCAACTAAAAACCTACGCCATTTGGGCATGGTTTACACAAACCATTTATGGTGATCTTGGGGATTGTTTATTATTGGGTTTACCAGATTATGCATAATACATCATGATACAACAATGGTGATTCATTGCCAAACTATGTCTTCCTTGTTGCTGTGCCCAGATGACCTCGCTTCATGGCAGGAGTAAGCGACACCTTGCGATCTTGGTCGCCCATCTTGGCGTTGAAACCATTTCGTGAAATTCTCTCCTTCGGATGGTGCTACAATGCAGCCTTTTGGGGTGAATCTTGTCTGCAAATCGGTGCTAACACATGATTTGCAGGAGAAATCACATGAATCGGTCGACATATTCTGATCAAACCTCAAGGCTTATTAAGGAGTCCCTTACCTTATAATTGTCTGAGTAATTACTTCGCAAGGGACCACCCATTTCTTGAAATCATGCTTCTTCGTTGACATGCCCATTTAGATTGATGAACTTCGAGATGTTCGTTGGTTATTCCCCAATATTCCCCATTGTTTGCTCGCTTCCATCACTCTTGTGTTTCTGCCCATTTGAGGCAACTGCCCTGATTCCATTGGTTTACGTGGACCTGGCATTGTCCCCCGCACTGGTTGGAGGGCTCTCCACCGCCAACGCCATCGTGCCACGGCGGAACGGCGATGGAAGCGTGTGGCTGTAACGTGGTAACGGCGAAACCACATAAACCATTTACACAACGCATCCCAACGTCAGAGTTTATCCCAACGTTAGAGTTTCTCCTGCTTAAAATCCCTAATTTAGGCGGTTCAAACCTCCATTTTTGGTGAATTCCCCCGGTTTCTTCTTGAAATCCCCATCCCCATCTCCCACCAGGTGAGTCTCAGCGTGACGCCGCTGGTGGCGAAGACAGCGGACCGCTTCGGCAAGATGGCGGTAGTTTTTCCTGGCGCTGTGCTGTGCCTTGCTGTGCTTGGAAGGTCGTGGCGATGGTGTGGGTTGTTTGTTTTTTCCTGGGGAGGGCCATTGGGTCATTGATGACATGATCAGTATTGATAACATTTGAGAACGCATGAATATACTTATACATGAATAATACCGTATTTGCGTATTTGTTATTTGTAACATTTGGGTATCTGAGTGTAGCTAACTCATTTAAAAGATTTCATTGAACTGGTGTTGAAACAATCGACAGCCGAATTGAAGTGGTATATAAAATTGTTCACAGTTATGCTCAACATTACTCTCTCATGTTTATAGCCCATGTTCTGACCTGGTTAGGGGGAGTTATAATCCTGTTTAAGACTGGTAGGAGCTTCTTATGAGAGATCCCCTTGTTTTGCTGATCATTTGTATCCCTTGTTGGTTTTGTAAACAATCACCAACGAGAAATCAATAGCTCCAGAAATCTAAAGATATCCACACATGGTTCTTCATTTTTCTTTCCAGTGGAAGATTTCTTGTTGCCTTGTCATTATGAATTTCATGGGGGTTGTTGAACAAGGGAGTGTACTGAATTGTGTGGTTGACCGTTCTATGATAATCCCTCAAAAATAGGTCAAACAATTAATTCAGGACCCCAAAGAGATGTATTGCTTAGCCATGTGATTGATTCGGGGTAAGTTATGACATTGATGTGAGTGCTTCTTATGCTGGACATCCGCCCTGATGAATCTATAGACATCTATAGACCAGTGGGTGGTCTCAAGGTGAATTAGTTTTGGGGTGGATATGTCTAAGGTACGGTGCGAGTCTGATGCTGGTGCCACACGTGTCCTCCTTGATTGAGTTGTTTCTTGGTGGTTGTTGCAGAAATTTCCTGTTTTTTTCGGGTTTCGCAAGTTTCATGAATTCTTGTCTCGCACTAGTCACTAATACTCATTTCACTTGAACACATCTCCAAGTTCAATTGCATACCCAAAGGCTGGAGGGCTGAAGGTTCAAAGCCACGGATTGAGCGATGGCTTTCCCGTTTCACACCATTCAGATGGGACGGTGATGATCCTTTTTGATCATCTATAGGGATCCTTTGAAAATACCCTCTGGTAAACTAACATAGCTATTGAAAATGGCCATAGAAATAGTGAATTTTCCCATTAAAACCTCCATTTAGTGCGGGGATTTCCAATTGCCACGTTTGATGACACCAGAGGGTAACCGTTTTTTCCAAGATGTTGGAGACGGTCCTCCAAGGCTACCTGTCCTCGCAGCGATGCAAATCGGAGCTTGTATGACTGGCCAAGCGCAGATGCATGCGATGGATTTGGCCCCAGATGCCCGGCTGGGAAATCGTGATTCACTTCACATGGGCTTGGGTCAAAACCTATGGTTACCATATGGGGGTTTCCTAAAATGGGGGTACCCCTAAATCATCTATTTGTAATTAGATGACTTTTCCATTATAAACCATCCATTTTAGGGCACCCCCATTTGGGGAAACCCCCATATGACTGGGGAATAAACATCCATTTAAAATTTACCAGCTATCCTCGAACGGTCCCGAGGTTTCGACTAGCCAAATGGATTTGACTGAAAATTAGGCACTCCCAAATGTGATGATTAAGCATAATGTTCCTTGTTCAGTGGCCATTTCGAAGGTGTACCCCATTTATCCCGATTTTTCGACACGCTCAAAATAGCAGCCTCGCGCAAAACCTGTGAATCCTCAATAGGATAATCATCACGGTACAGGATGATCTTATCGATAGAACGTCGGGTAGGAACTGGCGGGAACACTGTCGGAATGGCCGATGGGGTGGCTTTTCGTCCATATCTGCATTGTATCATATTATATCAATTACAATATTCATGTTGATTCTATCGAGGCATGATATATGTTGTAATATCATTTGAGTGTATAACTTATTTATATTCTCAAGTTAAGCAGTTTTCAATGTTGTTTGGTGCGACTTTCATTGATATTCCATGATGTTCTTATATATTTGTCTCATTTTTTGAGGGGACAATTTCAACCATTGTAAAGTGTAGGTCTGCAGTATGTCCTTTGATCTACAAATACTTGAGAAGGTGACCATCCCAGACCCGAAATGCTTCTTGGCATACCCCTACTTGAATCCCAATTTTTGGCCGAAAATCCACATGATTTTTTCAGGTCAAAGATCGCGCCAAAGTGCCGAGCCTCTGGGCTACTTTCGGAGACACAGGCGGGTGAAATCTGGGTGGTTCAAACAGATGGGCAGCAAATGTTCGCAGAACTTCAGATTGGGAATGTCTGACCTTTTCTTTTAGAGGTGCATTTCTGGAAAAATGTTCAGTCAAGAAGATACAAGTTCTGGAGTTGTTTCAAGAGGATCAGAGTAGCGGCTCAAACGGTGATGTGATGTCAATGTCTTGAGGACTTATCAATTATAATCATCAATAATCCAATAACTCATCCATTTGTTTATACATCGCAATTTGACCCAGGAGCTAAATGACAAAGAAGTCCCAACCAATCCCTCTAAAGATGCTAGTTGCTACATGTTGCTACTCTGCCATGTCCTACGATATAAATTGCCCATAATTACCCAATCAACAACTCGTCATCAGCATTTTGTCATTAAACTTGTCTTGAATCCCAATACGGTCGGTGGAATCCTATGTTGGTGAACTGCTCATGTCCGTTTGTTGAATCCAGGATATATCATGATATATCCGATATTATTCCCATGGTATTCAAATGCGGATGGATCAAAGACCTATGATTCAGAAGCTAACGAGATGACTGAACGAAGATGAACGTGTTGGATTGTTTGGTCTTGGCCTGTATTCAATTCTCTTGGACTCTGCATGGCAATCATTGCGGGCGCGGATTGAAACAATGAAAAACGATGAACATGCCTTCCCTGCTTCAACGCCTAACCTAACATCACTCAAAAAACACATGAATCACTGGATTGGTTTAAGGGAACATTTACAGGAAACCCCTATAGTTTGATGGGAAAATCGATGGTTTCCGGTAATTTTTCCCACCAGTCCATTGAATGAACATCCATCTCAAATCCATCTCAACTTCCATGCCTCGATTGGAGGTATGCTGTTGAGTTCCTTCACCGCCGCCATGATGGCGGAGAACCTCGGACTGGGCTCTGCCTTCACCTCCAGCGGCGTGTTGTTCCGCGGCAATGGGACGGGGGTTGGAGGATCATGGGGATATGCTTAGCTGGTGAACATTGGTGGGAGAACCATAGTTGCTTCAGCCATTTGTATGTGGGAGAACCATAGTTGACCATAGTTAACCATAGTTCATCATAGACAATAGAAATCATAGTTAGCCATTTGTAGATGGGAGAACCATAGTTAACCATAGAGAATAGATATGAATAGATGGTTTACTGGCGCCATTTATAGATGGTTAATGAGTGGTGAATAGTGCCATAGTTCAACGGCCTCTCTTTTGGATGATCTTCCCAGAGTCGTGTTTAGGGGGAGATTCACAGCAACCAAAAAACAGGAACCCCCTATATTTGATGGGGAAATCTATGGTTTCCTGTAGATTTTCCCACCAATCTGTTGAACAATGGAGATTTCACGAAAAACAATGGAGATTCAACTCAACCAGTAACACATGGGATCTAAGTTATTAAACCCTGGGGCATGGTTTTTGAACATAGCAAGAATTTGGGGGATTCAACCAATTAATTTTTTGAACATGGCATACCAACCGAGCCACTAAACTCGTAATGTTGGAGATCTCCAAGCATTTGTTTTGTAGGATTGAATAGGATTGGCAATCTTTGTTGTCAATGTCAGCGATGACCACTGATCCTGGAAACAAATAGATGTCTACGCCGTTTAGTAAGTCTGCAGCAACCCCCTTGAAGTGGGAGTTTCTGTGTTCTTTTTGCCGGTTTTCCAATCATTCACGAATCCGAACGGTGTCACCTACCAACCGTTTCTCTTAACTCCGTGGATGATGCTTGAGGAAACAGCCAGCTTGAGCAGGTTTTGTTGAAATGTTCATGATGTTTTCGTCCAAGCGGTATTTTTTTCAGCTGGAACTTTACTTCCAATCGATATATGGAGGTTTCCTAAAATAGGGGTACCCCCAAATCATCCGTTTTAATAGGATTTTCCATTATAAACCATCCATTTTGGGGTACCCCCATTTTAGGAAACCCCCATATCTCCACGACTTTGCAGTGTTTTTTTGGAAACTTTACCAAACAACCTCGGACCAATGACAGAGGTTGGTGGGTGCTGCTGGCATGATGTTCTACGTGACACGTCGCTGACATCCGGCACGCGCTCAGTTTAAACATGGCACTCGCTAGCACCCAACAAATCCCATCTGATCAAGTTGAGTTAGCTGGTCCCTGCGCACATTGACTTCAAGGAAACTCACCCATGAAACATGCAAGGCCTCCCGCAATTTTGCGATTGTATCTGAAAAAAATGGGGGTTGACAAGTGTGTACTTGTTCAGAACATCTTCAATTTGCCCTTTTGCTGATTCATTATGATCATGGGAAATCCTGCATTTATATCCGTTTGCCAATCGTTTTCCCTTTTAAACATGTTGTTTTTCCATTTCCTCAAGTTTGGTCGCTGCATTCGTTGATGTGAAGCACAGTGGAGCCACCCCAGAGTGGGTTGCAGAGTGGCAAAGGCCCAAAACGGGCTGCTATCAGCAGGATTATTTGGGAGTTCTGTTGATCCATGTATTAATCAAAGATATCAAAATGTCATTTAATTGTCATAATATAATGTACACACACAATATCATATATCATATCACAAACATGATAATTATGTTACTATGTTGACGAAGGATTAAGTCCATGAGTAAAACTCTTCGTTGCTGTCACTGCTTTCCTTTCGCCAGCGGGCGCCACGATCCCAAGCATACCAAAAGGTCCAACCTTGCGACGGTCCGCCCAGCCGTCAGTCAGATCACCAAGATATCTCCATAAATTGAGTTGTTTCAAAACGTGCAGTCCCCAAATCCCTTTTGCTTTACAAGATCTTTTCCCACTAGTGTTGTTCTTTGGGGTTATCACCGAATAGCCATAGTTTTCACAACTCCACAAATCGGTTCATCACCTGCTCCTCACCCGCTGATTGCAACCCCCCCGGTTTCACTGCGGCCAACAGCAGCCAGCCGCCTCCGAGTCGATCCTTGGGGCCACAGGGCTTCCAGTAAACTGGGACCTGACTCTCCATGGATAAAATGTGTGAAGGTTGAAACCCCCTGGGTGTCATCAAACATGGGACATCCCAACCGGAAATATATGGGCATTTTTGTGGAATTTCATCGCTAATCAATGGGGATTTTTTCAGTTTGATGACCAGAGGTTTGCTGGAAGTTGTCGATCCTGGAAATTGGACCCAACATGATCAAAAGAACTTCAGTTGACAAAGTTGATAATGTGTGGAAGATTTCACTACCTAGACCCTCCGTTTGTACCCATAGAAAAACATGTCTTACTCATATTTTTTGTACTTGTACCACTTTGTTGGGCTTTTTTGGAGGGTCTAGGTATACATCGTCAAAGCATATCACAGCTGAACATCTAGAAAATCAAGCAACTATGAATTGCTGCAGCCGTTGAATTCAAGCTTAATTTGGCAAATCCGCGTGTGTAGTGAAGGTATTTTCCTTTCACAGCTCGCCAGTCGAAGGGTATGGATCCATCCTGCACATTCCTGTGCCAGATTCTTTGCAAATGATTATTTGAACAAGATGCTGATTTTTTTTTGGATGTGAGTGGGTTTGTAGATGAAATACAGGACCCAGAGACCCATATGAGGTACGGTCAAAACTCTGGTATACTAACTTATGTATTGAGGGCTCATTGGTGTCTGGAAAGTGCACAAAACACTGTGTAGCGATAGGGCCCCNCACATCTTAAATTGTTTGACATAAAGTTGCCTAGATGCAAGAGACAAAATTAGCGATACCCCTAGCGATACCTTAGCGATACCCTTTTGTCCAAAAAGTGGCCCCAGACCACTAATAGACCCTTTCCTCTTTTCCTTTCTTCAGCCTTTCTCCCTTTCCTTTCCTTTCCTGTCCTTTTCCTTCCTCCTTTCCGTTCCTCTTCCTTTCCTTTTCCGGAATGAGAGACACTGCTTCCTCTTCCTTTTACTTTNTTCCTTTCCTTTCCTGTCCTTTTCCTTCCTCCTTTCCGTTCCTCTTCCTTTCCTTTTCCGGAATGAGAGACACTGCTTCCTCTTCCTTTTACTTTCTTTTCTTTTCCCTTCCTCTTTCTTTCTTCTTCCGTTCCTTTTCCTTTTCCTTTCCTCTTCCGTTCCTCTTCCTTTCTTCTTCCTTTCCCCCTACCTTCCTTTTCCGTTCTTCTTACTTTCCTCTTCCGTTTCTTTGCCTTTCCTTTTCCTTTCCTTTTCCTTTCCTCTTCCTTTCCTCTTCCGTTCCTTTTCNCTCTTCCGTTTCTTTGCCTTTCCTTTTCCTTTCCTTTTCCTTTCCTCTTCCTTTCCTCTTCCGTTCCTTTTCCTTCCCATTTCCTTTTATTTTCCTTTTTCCGTTCCTCTATATTTTTCTTTCTCATTTCCTTTTCCATTCCTCTTCTCTTCCTCTTTTTTACAAAACCATGGTTAGCGATAGGGCCCCCCCCAANTTCCTCTATATTTTTCTTTCTCATTTCCTTTTCCATTCCTCTTCTCTTCCTCTTTTTTACAAAACCATGGTTAGCGATAGGGCCCCCCCCAAAAGCGATGCCCATTTGTTTTGAACCAAGCGAAGAACAAGAGTTTTGACAACGGCTCATATGACCAAATTATGTATAAAAAAGTGATGGTCACCGTACTGTAACCATGTCGGTAACAGTAGTTTGACCCGTCATGCAAGGCCCTCTATAACCTTTGTAAGGCAAATGATCAGCCAGGGTTTCGACCTACGATGGTAAACCCACGACAGTAAACTATCCCCAATGAATTACCAGAAATGGGCTGTAAAAACTCTCGCATTTGATATCTACATTGGATTTACATACCACAATTTTAGCGAAGGATCATCAGTACTAAGATTGTCCAGGTCGCGCCAACCACTAGCATCCGCGGGAATGTGGTCCACGGACTGACCGCGAAAGCGGTTGCCATGTTTTTCTTACGCTGTGCTCTACGCTGTGGATGGAAGGTGACGGTGAGAACAGTGGGATCGGATGGATGTGGATGCTGCAGATGATGCAGATGTTCTTGTATCATCTTGTATCTGTCCATAGCACTTACAAAAAGCCAAATGCAACAAGAGTAGTGCGACAAATCCAATGCCATAAACCATCCCCAAGGACTCACCATTTACTGTATGTGGTTTGTATAACCCATCCCCAAATGGTACTTGTTTATGGCATTGGGCCCCCAAATATGTTGACATTTGTGACAAGTGATGGCAGGATCACAGCAGAGAGCCGTGGAATGCCGCGTTGGCGGCTTTGGCGTTGTTGTCTCCGAAGCAGAAGAGGAAAGCCTTGCCCCACCAGAGGAACGAAGCTTTGGAGCAACTTTGGAGGAACCAGGCTGGGCCCTGAGCGGTTCTGACTTGGGATGACTGGATGTTGATACTGAAGACAAATCATTGTTTACAATTTCCTAGACCCTCCAAATACCTCTAGAAATTGTGTTTTGCCATGTTTTGCCCTGTTTTGCCTTGCAATTCTAGCACTTTTTACCATCTTCATCCATTTTTTAGATGGTATTTGGAGGGTCTAGCTATGCAGCTAAAGTATCTAATGTGTCAGGCTCTCGGCATCCAGAGGCATTCATGTTTTCCCATTTTTAGCAGGTCATTATCCGATGATTGTTCACTGTTGTTACTGTTGTTCATGTTCTTTAATAAACATGTAATGTGGGTAAAACAATAATAAACCACCTATATTTTGATGGTTTATACCACCTATTTATGGTGATTTTGGGGATGGTTTATTATTGTCTTACCAACATTACATCGAAAATCTAGATCCCAAATGATCCCAACACTCACCTTTAGTGACGATCCCTTTTCATTTTGTTTTTATTGCTTATCAGGTGGATTTCAAACAAAGAAACCAGTCCGCGTGACACTGTGATATCGAGCGTGCGTTCGCAAAGACAGGGTGTCATATGTATCTTCCAGGTTCTTCCATTGAGGCATTGGGATTCACTTACTTATACCCGATGGCTTTGCCGAGCAATCGGACACCCCTAAATTCCAGTGGTCAATAGTTCATGAATTGGTGTTTTTTCTTCTTTAGCAAAAGAAAATAAAAGAAATATGATCATTTTGGAAATTTTGGCGTATCCCCGATTCTTTGGACAAACCAGTTTGATGTTCTTATCTAATCCAAAGCACCACTGCCCCCAGTGCCCCCTCTGGTCCTTCAGGCTTCCCTTCAGACGCCGAAACACTTTGCGCAAGCCATTTCTGCCTTCGGCCGGCATCGGCGATGGCAAGAAGGAAATCTGTTGTTGGATGAGATGACAAGGTACCTTGACACCATGGCAGCTTTGAAATAGGGATCCCGTCTCCCCAACTAACATGAAGATCCTGCCATGAGAGCGAGAAGGGTTGGAAGACAATTATTTTCTAGAAATATGGCTTGTCCTCAGAATCTATTTTGTATGATTGGGCATATACTGCTATATAAGCAATGGGGATATTCATGCAACTTGCAATGCATGAAATTTGGGTCTGTCTGAACATCAGTAATGCCCCAAACAAATACCAATTCTAAGAGGGAACATGTTGATAAATGAGTGGGTTTGGGGTTTCAAGTCTTGAGACAATCGCCAAATGATTGGTACCCAGAATTAGTGCAAGGATGTCTAGGGAGATTTGAACCGGAAAGTCGATTGCTTCCTGTAGTGTTTCGCAAACAAACCAACTCAGTGATACCGTGATGGTGCTGGTGGTATCTGCGCGTGTCTTGTGAATGTCGTTGAACAAACCCTCAGGGTCATTCTTGAAGGGGAACATGTAGGTCTAGGGTCTTCACTTGGACGTGTATCGATGCATTCTGACGAATTGATGAATTTTGGGTTGGCAACACTGGCTGATTCCAATGTCTTCTTGTTTGACCGCAGAGTGGTTTACTCTTGTGGATTTCATCATGTCAACCTGCCCATCAGATGATCGCTAGATCTGGTAAGGCGAAAGTTGGGCCCGTGCAAATATTCCTACAGTGCGCTTTTAAGCGCCTGGGTCCTGCAGGATGAAAATGAACACTGAGCTGATTGGCTTTCTTGAATCTCAGGTGTGAAGGGTCCGAACCTCTCATTGATTGATCATTCTTGGGACTTGATATTCGAGTCCCAAGTGCTAAAGTCGTTGGGTCGTGATTGTGTTGGCTTTGCGCCATTCGGTTTTGCATTTGGCAAAAGTCGTTGCGAAAACGGTGTTCCATTCAATTCTGCATTTTGGAATGTGTAAACAAAAAAAGTATGCATAGTTGGCTTAGTCGCACCATTTTTTAAATGTCTCCACACCTATGGGAACCGCATTTTAGAAAGGTCACATCGATTCATCTACTTTATAAGCTGCAATTCAAGGGTGCTTTGGCCGCTTCTTACTGTATAGATCAGCGTGCTCTCTGCCTTTGTCTCTCCCTCTCTCAGCCGCATCTGCAGTAAGATGATACTTCTGCTGAAGATGCTCGCTGCTGCTGCTTTTGCTGCTGGAGTGCTGCTACTGGGTTGCTGTTGATCTGTTGCTCAAGAGGTGCTAAACTGCGTCCTAGGCTGCTGCTAGTGTAGATTACTGGGACGCCAAACTGCTTCTAGGCTGCTTCCCAACTGCTGCTCCACTGCTGCTCGAGTGCTGCACATCGTCACACCTACGAACTACAATCTGTCACATTTTTATTGTACACATCTACAAGTAGAGCCTAAAAATGCCTAATTAAAATCTAATCGAGCAGGTCGTGAAAGTTTCCAAGTGGCAGGAAGGTTATTTGTAGGAACGCAGTGCACGAAGGCAACGCGGTGCAGAAGCGGAGCCTGTTTCACACCAGCGCGCGACAGCCGGAAAAAAAGGAAAGAGCCGCGCGGCAAGCCCGGCACAAGGGAACACACACACACACAGATAGTTTTGCGTAGCACCTTTTCGCAGAGCAGTGCTGTTGTATGCAAGGGGGTGGGGACACACAAGTATTCAATTGATCTCTTGTTGTTGTTGCGCCGGGAGAGGGGAGAGAGTGCTGCACGTGACCGAATATTGCAACGCAAGTGGCTTGAGCGGCTTGAGTGCCTTGTCTATCCAGCTTCTAATCTGCAGCAGCTCTCTTTCAACTCAAACTCTTTTGTTGGACTTGCCATCATACTGCTTTTTGAGGATGCTGGCATGCCTGCTGAAGGTCGTCAGGCCCGGAGCCCAGTGACAAGATTCAAAGTTACTGCAAGGGACAGAGAGCATATCCTATTGAGGTACCGCAAGAAGAACTACTTCCTGGCGCAGAACCTCTTCAGCGCGAACCGCGTTCTCATTTTCAAGGGTGGAGGGCTCATCGCAGGAGTTTCGAATTAAGTTTGGTACCGGCATGGATGGAGAAACTGCTTGCCAAGGATCGTTGCCAATTCCATTGGCGATCGCCCGGCACTACCGCCTCAAGCTCCGAGGGGGAGGCTGAGTAAGTTCGGCTGTGGTTTTGATGTCGCTGTAAAGCACAAATGCACGCATGAGGTCACGAAGGTGGTGGTGCAAGAGCCCTTGGAAGATGACGGGGTTGTTAGGTTTCACGTCATTCAGGTAGTGCCGCACCCCTTGCTAATATCGCTGGGGCTTGCATAGTTGGCACGCGGTAAAAAAAAGAAGCAGCGGAAAGAAAGTTTGCTGAGTTGTGACCACGTTTGGTTGAGTTAGTGGGGGTCTTCTTTTGAGCGTTTCTTTAGAGTTCGCGCTTGACGTCCAACGTGGCGCGGGGCTAAGCCGAGAACCCCATGGGTAAGCAAACGCGCAGCACACAAAACACACATCCATCTGCCTGCAGCATTGAGTACTCAAGTTGGACNAAGCCGAGAACCCCATGGGTAAGCAAACGCGCAGCACACAAAACACACATCCATCTGCCTGCAGCATTGAGTACTCAAGTTGGACCTTCTCGATTTCAGCGACGTTGCCAGTTGACTCAGGCCTGAAGCCTAGAGGGGAAATGCTAGACACCATCTGTCCGCCCTGCAAGACATAAGAGTTTCGCCTGTCTGTCAGTTTCTAATCCCTTCCCCCTTTTACTAAACGTCCCCCAAATACTAAAAACTAGGGTCCATCTCCAATTTTGGGAAATTTGTGGTTGGCCAATTTGACTTTTA
>BGPT01002520.1:68806-89140 GCA_003297045.1 Symbiodinium sp. clade C Y103
TTTTGGACTGTGAAGGTCGAACTGTCTCAGTCCAAAATTGGCGCTTGCTCGGTGCTACTTTTGGTGCTATTGTTTGTGCTTTTTTGTCTTGAAAGGATTTTAAAAAAGCACAAAAAAAGCACAAAAAGTGTCACGGAGGGAGAGACTTCTTCTGGCAGCTCCTGTGCTGACTGGCGCCGAAGCTTGTAGAACGAAAATCCAGCAACCGTACTGCAACAAAAAATATTTCAAGACACACGCGGACACCTAGTGGGGGAAGGAAAACCAAAAAAAACACAAATTGGAGCACAAAAAGTGTCACGGAGCGACAAAAAAGCACGAACTGGAGCACAAAAAGTGTCACGGAGGGAGCGACAAAAAAGCACGAACTGGAGCACAAAAAGTGTCACGGACGGAGCGACAAAAAAGCACGAACTGGACCACAAAAAGTGTCACGGAGGGAGTGACAAAAAAGCACGAACTGGAGCACAAAAAGTGTCACGGAGGGAGCGACAAAAAAGCACGAACTGGAGCACAAAANAAAAAGTGTCACGGAGGGAGTGACAAAAAAGCACGAACTGGAGCACAAAAAGTGTCACGGAGGGAGCGACAAAAAAGCACGAACTGGAGCACAAAAAGTGTCACGGAGGGAGCGACAAAANGAATTGCCCTTGGTGACACTTTTTGGGGATACTTATGTAGGAAATGGTTTTTTTTACCTGTTATAGATATTAGGATCTACCCAATATATATATATATATAATTATATCTATAACTATATATATAATTATATTTTTATGGTGTTGTATGCATATATGTGAGGCTGTAGAACAAGTGATTTGTTTTTTACTATTATTTAAATATCATACATCTAGAGTTCCATGTATTTAATTACGTTCAACCAAAATGCAAGTATAATCAAGTAACATACAGGTGTGTATGTCTATGTGTATATAGTAGTGGTCATATGTAATATCCAGTAGCTAGTCATCATGTTCGCCAGAAATCCAAATTCAGTTCGCTGATTTCCCATGCCGGTGGAAAAAAACGCTGCTTCATCTCGAGGTGCTTGTGCTGCTGCTTCAGCATGGCAGAAGGCTATGCAGCTCTTGTCATACCAAGATGCAGGCGAGATCACAAAACAAAACATGGAACTATGATGAAATATGACTAGGTACCCTTTGGTTATTTAACGTAGGGAACTGGGCAAATCACCACTTTGTAAACGTAAATCATTATGTTTATCATCTATAGTGAATGGGCCGTTTATACCATACCTACGTTACAAAACCAAATAGTAAACACTAAGAAAATGGTTTATACCATACCTAGGATGGTCCTAATTCACCCTTATTTTTTCATGAAAAATCTGTACGAAAGACCTAAACTGTGGAGGTAAATCTCAGCTACATATATATATATATATATATATCAGATTTGATGATTAAGTCATTTCAAATCCTCATTCTGCATGATCAATTTTACCGTTTTCGGTGGTGTTCATCTGACTTCATCGCAGCCACTTAGTTCGGTCACAGGTTTCGAACTCGACCTGATAGCGCTCAGTAGCGCCTTGAGTGCTTGTGAAAAAGCCAGCCACTGGGAGCAGGCATCGTCATTGGGTTCCCATGTTTTTTTGGCGAAATGGATAGTTTATGGATATATGAAACCATCCATCACTTGGGATACATCATGAATCATGGGATAATTATTTAAGAATATAAAGTGATAATGATAATGATAATGATAATGATAATGATAATGATGATAATAATGGGAACATCTCCGCCAGATGGGCGTTGACGATGATGATGAAGATTATGAAGATGATGATGATGAAGTGGAGGGTCTGATCAAAAATGTCCCGAAACCAGTGGTTCTTGATCTCCTTCCTTTGATACTGCCTTGGTTTGGAGGCCACAAACCAGTTGGACATAGATTGACATAAACCATAAATAGACACATTATATGGGTACAGACCATGGGTCAAGATTTTCCTCAAATGGATGGTTTCATATGAACTAAACAGATCTCAACATGACTCATGACTGGCGGTTTTGTCTTCGTCTCGACGATTTGATCCTGCGACAATTTCTAGCTGGGAAATTCATCTACCCTCTGTTATTTAGCATAGCCATGGAAAAAGCTTAATTTTGGATGATTTTCCTATTAAAACCTCCATTTATAGTGGATTTTCCATGGCAATTTTAAATACTTATTATCAATATATCCATGGTGGATTTTCCTCCCACGTGGCTGATGACAACATCGTGGTCTATTCTTCAGGCTGGAACACCTTCCAGCTGTATCTTTCCAAGAAACCTCTTTTTAGATTCTCCCAACTGGGCAGCAGCTGCAGGCACTCTTGTTGTGTGCAGAAGCGGAACGTCGAAAGATTCATCTCGATCTGGTGGCCTTCAATACAGCCCCTTGGTGCGACTGGTGTTGGATCCAGGCTTTGGTGCAAGGATGCAGCATGGAAACACCATCAATCCTGCATGTGACAGAGGGCTCATGGGTCAAGATGCAAAATGGGAACGATCACAATGAAGGTGCGTAGGTACATAGTCGAGTCAAAATGGAGTTTGAATTCGTTCCAACTAGTTCATCACTTGGATTGAGACAACAATAGGAATTTAGCATGATTTAGCTCTATTTTCAGGTCAAAGTCATAGAAACTACCCCCACATCATCCGAGAACATCCATGGGAAAATCCTGGCTCCACGAGGTGATCAGCAGCTGTGGCAAAGGCTTCGCTTGGCAAACTGCCTTGGGCTTCCTGGAGCTCTGCGAGAGGCGAGGTCACCAACCTGGGACCGCAGGGGGACGGCAGCTGTGGGATGCTGGTTGAGACTCACCCATGGACCATTTGTTTCCCCAGAAACAGGCTGTTATACATGGTTTTACCCCATAGTCTGTAGTAGTTTTTGTAATTACTACTTTTTGAGTGATATCTCTGGAGGGTCGTCTAGAGGTGGATGATCATTTGCTGATCCCAGGGATCTCATGGTGTGATCCCCCTATTTTTTGAGACAAACTAAGCAGCCCAGAGTTGGGTACCATGATGTTTTTTTCTGGATACCAGTGGTACCTCAAATGAGTAGCTGTTCAAGGAGCATTTAAGGTGCCAACCGTTTGGATATTTGATATTTGTTCGTATCAATAATATTGATTAATCATCAACCAAGGGTAGCATCAATCCCAAAGGGTGGATTGATTGAACAAGCCTGGCTGATGATTTGCTACTCAAATATCTTACCTCATGTTACCTCCCCAGTTGTACATCATTCCGGGGTGAGGAACAAATCCGGGCTGAAACATTGATATATGGTACGGTTCCAAACACCACATCTCCTAAAATGATCTAAAACGGATAGATGAATATCGCAACTTCGGAATGATAGTTGCATTTTTTTAAGGGTTGTGCATTAAAAGGGTTGCATGTTTTTTGACCTGTTTAAAACCATGTTTTTACCATAGGTATATGGTGCACGTGCCAGGTTCAAATGGGATCATTGTCCTCGAGGCATAGCTGGGGACCACCTTAGATCACCCCAACCCATCCCAATTTTGTGGAGGAAAAGGTTGATATCAGTCTTTGGGATACATTTCTATGGGGACAAGCGGAGGGTCTAGGTACTTATCCCTTCTGTTTTCTTGTTCCAGGGATAGCTGAAACGTGCGCTTTCATCGCGCAGGAAGCAGCGGCCAGATGTGGTGAGTTTCAGTGCTGCAGTGTCTGCTTGCGAGCGTGGCCAACAATGGCAGATGCTTGGCGCGAGACCAGAGGGTGACCAGCAAACTTGAGGATGGAAGCAATCAAGATTGATGTAAAGGGATAGCCTAGGGTAAACTATGGTAAACTAACATAGATGTGGAAAAGCCATGGTTTCCTTATGATAATGATCTACCATTGGGTACTCGCTGGTGATGACGGAGCCAGGAGAGCGTTACATCTTCTGAGCACCGCGCGACAGCAAGGAGCCATTGGTCAATCCGACTCAAAAGGGCATTGGGGTCAATCTAAAAATGCCCCAAATCCCAAATCCATCAAAATCCATGGTGGTTCAATATGAGGAGAAACCATGGTTTAATATGGTTTTACATGGTTGTGTAATGGATAATCATCACCTAATTCTTCAGTCTTTCAGCCATAGCCACTGAACTTTTTCGGCGATTTTGATTTATGTTTTGATGCTATGAGTATGAGTGGGTTTATCAGGAGTCGCGGAAGAGTGAGAGTCACTGGTAGTCCGATCTCAGAATCTAGGATTGAAGCTGGAATGCCCTGCTGACCCCTTGGTTTGGCACTGGATCTATTCATTGGGTGGCGGCCATATGGGGGGCATTTGACGTTGGAAATGGATTATATAGTGAGGTTATAGCACTGGAGGTTGCCAGCAGACGAATCAATTTCAGCGGCAAGTGCGTTCTCCAAGTTAGGCAAATGATGTCCATGTTTTGTGCAGACCTGGGAATCAATGTGCAAACCAAGCCTCTGAGTTTGCCGCCTGGGGAGTCGATGCTGGCATCAGCCAAGCCCTGCGTAGGAAATCGCTTGGATGCCATTTTGCTGGGTGCCTCCGTCAGTGCCTGTGAGAAGGGTCGCCAGTGGGAACATGCCTTGTCCCTACTGGCGCAAGCGACCGGGCTTTACGAAGCTATGATTTCATGTGACCGAGGTTGTGATATAGGACTCGCTCTTCAACATAGTTTGGCGGAATTCCTCGTTCAACGCTATAGTTTTTCTTGAACATCATATTTGTTGGAAGACCCATGGTTTTACTAGGAAAATGATCTACATTTATGGTGGCTTTTCCACATCTACGTTGGTTTACAGCAGGGTAACTGGGTAGTCGTGGTTGACCACTTTGAATGCCAACCGAGTTGAGGGAATGGCTCGCCATAGCGAAAAATGCCAGTGGACAATGTTGATCGAGAGGAAGTTGATCGGAGAGATTGCTACAAGCAGCAAGGTTGATATTTAGGTTCATCATGCAATTTCAGTTTCACTGGATTGGTTAATGGGAAATTTTGCAGGAAACCACGGATTTTCCCATCAAATATAGGGGTTTCCTGTAAATTTTCCCTTAAACCAATCCATTGACACTTGGCAAAGAGCCCTTTTTTCTAGCCAAACATCAATCTTGCATTGAAGGCACCTCTTTGGTTGTTGGTTGAAACCCTGCTTTGGAGAAGCCGAATTTTATTCCGCATTTCGGGTGCCACTCGTTTTGACATTCCCTGGGTGTTTGTTGGTACAACCCTATTTCGCTCGCTTAAAACCCATGTGTGTTTGCTGAAGCCCGATTTTTGCTGAGAAAAATTGCATTTTTTCTAGAAGCTGTTGGGTGAGTGCTGCCTTTCCCGCAAGGCCAAGCTGTGGCATGTGGTTCCCGACACCACCAGCTTCAATGCAGCCATTGCAGCGCTGGGAAAGAGCTTTCTATGGGAGAAGGCCTTGACTTGGGAGATTCTAGACCCTCCAAATAGCTCCCCAAAACGATGAAAGTACGAACATGATGAGGCAAAACACCATTTTGATTGGTACTTAGAGAGTCTAGGTATATCATGGTATATCCTAGTGCAGTATCATCAACAGAAGGGAGATGTATCCCAACAAGGATCGTTGTAACTCTTTTCTTGTTGGTTCATCCACCATGTATGAGCAATACCTGATAAAGTCTATTGGCGGGTCACCTTAGATGAGGTGTTGCTGATTTTTTCCAGCATGGGGAGTCCTATCATCGTTTGAGCCTGGCTCAACCACTGTTGACTGGTTGTTATGTGCCTTTTCCATGGTTCTACTACCCAATTTATTGATGATTAAGATAACTTATATATCATCAACCGGATGTAGTTGTCCCCGAAATGATAGAGCAGTGATGTACCACTATTTCAGTAGGATTTTACTGTCCCAGCTATTTGGGTGGTTTACGCTCTACCTATAAACCAAGCAGTATGTCCATGGCTGGACTCGAGGCCCTTGAGCTTCTTCAGCATGTTGCCCCGGATGTCGTGAGCTTCGACACTGCCTTGGATGCTGCGGCCTTGTGTTTCCAGTGGATGCAGGTAGGGCGGGAAGTTGCCTTGAACATATACTTTAGGGGCAACATGGGGGACATTTTCCTAGACAGAATTGCATTTAGATATATGGAAATATAGGCATAGCAGTACATATAATGGGAGATATCAACCAATAATTGGTTTGTATGAGTCATAGGAAATGTTGATAGATGTTGTGGATACATGTGGATATAATGGCACAGATTAGGGAGATATACCTTGTAACAATATATTGATTGCAAGAGATTCTAAAACTGATCTGTGGTAACACTGTTTCGATTGTGAACCATATTTGGGGTACTGTCGGATGATGACTCCAACTGACTGATATACCAACTGACATTTTTTTTTTCCGGGCGATTAAACCACACATCACCATTTTCAAGTATTGAAGACTATATTGTAGATATAGGGCACAACGATTGCACAATGTGGTTTCCAGAGTTCCCAGCGTACATGGTAGGTTTTTTTGTGTTTACAGATTCATCTGCAGGAGAATGAAGTAGTCACATATTATCTGGCGAAATGGTGTAAAACAATTAACATCTTCAAGATGTGTTGCGAATTGCATCTAGCTAGGGAGCTTGCGGTTTGTACCGTCCCATAAAACAAAGATACAACCTTCGTATGACCCCCACGAACGAAGGTTTCCGGTTGAAGCGGGTGGTCTGTTTTTTGGGTGAGTGGATGTTAGTGGTTGGATATTTCGTGTGAATGTTTTTGTTGTTTTAATGCCAAGGAGTGGAGTTACATGCTTGGGCAGCAAAGAATGGCAACAGGGACGACTCATGGCTATTCCCTGGGTCTATAACGATGCTTCACTCCACCATGCGATAATGCAATGTGTTTCACATTGCTGTCCAACATGTTCCAAATCAGTTGCGCAGAGGCTACGGACTTCATCAAAATCATCAAACCTTGGGGGGATACAATTTACCCTCCGGTAATCCAAACAACGCTTGGTGGAAAATCCCCCAGGGATCTTCATGGCTAATTCGGGGGATTTTCCAGCTTGCCATGAGGATCCGGAGGCTAAAATGACTGATTATAGTAATATAGATTGATATATGCATTGGTATGGATCTCGGCAAGTTATAGTCATATGAATCACCTCAAGGCAGAAGATGGGTACCAAGGCTCACAAGGCATTCCGTGAAGTTATTTATGCCTGCGTAGGGCTTTGGTTTCTGAGTAGATGTCAACTCTTTTGTCACGTTTCTTGCCTTTCAAAACGGCTGAGCTCCGCTTCGGTCGGGCCTGGCCCCTCTATCAGTAGTAAAACGGCTAACTATAGTCACCTCACTGTGACCTGACTGGAATCAAGGGTTTTTCCAAGTGATAATTGCCTAATTTCAGATGAGTGAAATAAAATGAAATGATTTACCCAGAGGGATTAAGATGGACCAAAATTCCACTAGCATGGATTGATATGGCTTGATATTAGGATGAATATCTTTAACAAAGACCTGGAGCTCCACATCTGCGTCCAAACGCATCCAGTTTCGCCTACTCAGCAGGTGCTGAGTTTGCTTCAAGAGATGCAGAAGTGGCATGGCCTCGATTTAAATCCATGGTATCTCATGGTATCTCATGGTGACTTAACTGGGAAGAACATTGATATGTCGCATGGATATAACATGGATATATCATGGATACATGATGGGTTTCGATGGACATAGATATAATAGGTATATTCATATAGCTGGAAAACAACAAAATATCATGGACATATCGAGGAAATATCACTGGAAATTATCGGAGAAATGATTTATATTTAAACCGTTTGGTATTACAGTTGGCGAACTGGAAGCCATGCACTATTTATAGTTCGATGCCTATTGAAACTGGTGGTTTTCCATGTCACCAGCTGGGAGATCCCCCAGTCCCCCAGCGGTTTTCATGGGGATGCAACCGGCTCAACAGTTCCTTTCACTGGTCATTGGTTTGTTGATATCACATGGACAGTAAGCACTGGTAAACAGCCACATAGCTATGGAACATCACCACTTTTTTAATGGGAAGATCAACTATTTCTATGGCCATGTTTAATAGCTATGTTAGTTTACCAGAGGGTAAACACCGGCAAAAAATTATGGTTCTATGATGTTCTATGATCCTTTGATCTCCCAACTGTGCATGCAGTTGGTGCAGTTCTGCAGTTTGTTTGGTGGAAGGACAGCAGGATCTGCTGGACCCCGTTTCTCTGTGGGCTTGGTGTCATCTATTTTTGGTGTTTTTGGGTATTGTGGGGATAGCAACCAAAACCTTGGGCTGAATTTGTTTTTGTTTTGGATTTATGTCAAAAATCAAACATGTATTGTTGGAAGTAAGTTTGGTGTCTTAAAACATATCTGATATCTTTGGGTTACCTCTAAAAATTGCTTTGATGTAGTATCGACTTGACATGACTTAACCATTATATTGCCCGACTGACCCACGGGACAACATGCCCTCCGCAGTGGAGGCACCTATTTCCGCCCACCGATTTCAGTTTCTTGGCATGTTTCAGACAGTGGTATGAGAATCTGATACTTCACAGATGATGATTCTACAACCAGAATCCCACAAGGTGTCCTGGTTTAATTACTATGAACATACTGCTTTCCTATGTTTTCCTAATTTTCCATTGATTGATTAGTAGTTAGAAGTGAAACCAGCTTTTCTACACCCTTTTCCAGGGGGTGTGCAAGCTTCGGTTCACAAAACCTGAAATTTCGCTGGTTGCCTCAGGTTTCATGTCAGCTCTGACTGCTTGCACCGCACAGAGACAGTGGCAACGCGCACTGTGTCTCTATGAGACCCTTGAAGGAGGCCTTGGATTGTCAGGGCATCCCTCAAGACTGGCATTTTGGTAGGGAAAATGATGCTAAACCCCGGATTTTGGCGGATTTCCTCATTTTCCACATTGAATTCTCATTTGATAGTGTTCTACGGTACCATTTTCAGAGACATCCAAATGAAGCCAGTGGGATGGTGGGTGAACATGCCCAAATCATCAAAAATCGATCCAAATCCTCTACTTGTGTTGAGGTTCTGTTGGTTGACCATTTGAGAATCTGGCGTCCGGATTGGCTGATCCATGTTCCAACCCTAGTCTGGGCTAATCCATAGTGGATGAACACAGAAGCTGGAAGAAGAACTGATTGCAGGGACCGTGTTCAAGAACTGAGACTTCCCAACACGGGGTTTCAGCAATTTCTTGGCAGATCGTCAACCTAATGCCCTGCTGCGGCTGACAATACTGGATGCTTTGGAAGATGCGAACCACTGGCAGAAAGCGGTGCAACTTCTGCCTTTCGTCTGCACATTTGGAGCTGCTGACTGGTGAAATCTCCTCGTCTCAGTTGCTGATGACTGGTGTATCATTTGTAAGGAGAAACCGGCCATGCGGGGAGTGGGTCAATGAAAGAGGTCTGTATATAATATAGTTCACCTCAGAAATGAAGGTGGGCAATCTTTTGCAGATGAAGTTGATTCAGGAAATTTTAACGTTGATCCTCAACATTGATGCTCCATGACAACATGTTTTTTTTGAAGACGGAAGGTTGTCCCAGAAATCCACACCCCTCATCACCAGCGACGCTGGCCTGGTAGGTGGCAACCTGGTGCAGATGTGGCGCTGCATTTGGGGTGTATCCGCTTACTGCTGAGGGTCGGAGAGGTGGAAAAAGCATTGCAAATCTATGGGACTTTGGAGGACTGCAGCAGTTGGTTTCTGGTTCAATCTCTAAGGACATGGCATTCTTATATTCTTGGGATTTCTTGGGGATCTTGGGGATTGTCTTCCTGGGACTTCTACTTTTGTAGGACGCACTATGACGGACTCGAGTATCATGTCTGATTAGGATTAGCACGGCGCATGGCTGCCTACAAAGCTGATCTAGTCCGTTTTGCACATGTGATACAGTAGATATGTTCAGCGATTAGTTTTATATATCACTATTTAATACTATATAATTTATTATATCTATGACTCGACATTATAATACATTATTGTTAAATTTCACGAGGTCTTGGGATTTTGGATTTTTTAGGGCACAGTGGGTTTTAAAGTCAAAATGCATTATTTGGTGCAACCTACGCGCAGGTGGGGTCGCAAGAAAAAGTGTTGAATGTTGTAGTTTTGTTGAAGGAGTAGTACGTAGGTAAAAGTAGCCTTCCAGGAAAAATGAAAACAGTCGGAAACAGTCGGGAAACAGTCGGGAAACAGTCGGGAAGCAGTCGGGAAGCANCCTGCGCGTAGGTTGCACCAAATAATGCATTTTGACTTTAAAACCCACTGTACCCTAAAAAATCCAAAATCCCAAGACCTCGTGAAATTTAACATACATTATTACAAGTACATGTTTTAATGATATAAAACTATATTTCATGGTTGCAACAGATGACAGGTCCCCAAGAAAGTTCCTTGGAAATGCCAGGACGAAGGTTGGGTGCAACCTTGGATATCTGAGCCGCTCGGATGTAGTGGCTGAATGGCCACCTCGTTACTGAAGATCTTCTCTGTTCCGACCAATGTAAGAGACATGTGGCTAGTATATGATGTTTGTTCCCTAGTTCATCTGGTTTTTCCACATATCATACTAGTTTTATAATGATATATCTACTATTCCACATATCTATCTACTATTCCATATCTATCTACTATTCAATGTCTGCAGTTCTACTATTCCATGTCTGATATATCACCAGTTCTATATACTAGTTGTACACTTGGTGCAGTTCTTGCAGCATGCTCTGTAGCGCGCTCCAGGTGGGAGTTAGATCTACACGGCTTCACCCTGGAGGTTGCCTATGTGGCCAGTAGTTATGCCTTGCTTCGTCGCGACAGGCAGGGTCCCAAAAAAGAGATACCCTCTGGTAAATTAACATAGACCCTGAGAATAGTTATTTTTAGAGGAAACTAATCTTCCAATCCCTATCTGCCAGGGTCTATGTTAATTTAGCAGAGGGTGCCCTCTGGTAAACTAATAGGTAACTATTGAAAATCCCAATTTTTTAATTGGAAAATCGACTATTTCTATGGCAATTTTCAATAGCAAACTGTTAAATTACCAGAGGGTAGAAGCAATGTTGGATGTTATAGAGGAAGTTTCACCCACAATTCCAACTTTCATATCTTGGTTTAAGGGAAAAGTCAGCAAAAAAAGTCCGGACAGAATATTTACACATTTTTGGGGTGTGAAACCTCTTGTTTGCTGTGGCATTTCCCAACAAAACCCCTTTGAAAGCCAGGGCCCCGCTTTGATTGCCTAAGGTCATGCCACACGGTGAGGCCCTTATGTCTGGTGGTTGGCCGTGGTCACGGCAGCGATCATGACGCGGTGCTCCCAGAACTCAAAGAACTTCTGCCACTGCATGACATTGCGAAGCTCGACGGATTGTATGAGCCACAAACAGAATCAGAATCCATGAGGCTTACCCTCTGGTGAACTAACATAGCTATTGAAAATTGCCATTTATAGTGGATTTCCCCATTAAAAATGGTGATTTTCCATAGCTATATTAGTTTACCGGAGGGTAACACAGGGAGTTGTACTCAATCCTCAATGGATCCCACTGGTTTATTAATATGAATTACCCTCTGGTTATTTAACATAGCCATGGAAAATGGCCCATTTCTAGATGATTTATGGTGATTTCCCTAAAGATGGTGATTTTCCATGGCTATATTAAGTAACCAGAGGGTATATATACTGTACCTATTTACCAACCGTTTTTTTTTGTGCTATAGGATGGGTTTTTTGAACCATCGCCGACCTGGACCATCGCCAGGACTTCCAAGTGGCAACCCCGGACAAACCCTGCCAGGTTACATCAGGTTACCACTTTCTTGGAACCTTGCAAAACGTCAAAGGTATCCCTTCATCATCCGGCCAAACGGTTTGTGGTTGACATATGTTGACATTCTCGTACAATGTCGGACATGACCCAGTCAAAATATCTCGAATTCATGAGGCAGAACACCCTTTCTAATCCTTTTTAAGGCTACCAACGGAGGGTCAAACGGAACAAACCGAAGTTCAAAACATCCCAAATCCATTGGAAAATCCGAGGATGATGCCTCGCAATCCTGGCAGGCGAGGCCCAAAATCTATGGATTTTTCGTTCATGCCAGATGTTGCCAGTGTGTTTTTTTGATGAAAAACACCCCAAGAGAAAACTGCATTGTTTGAAGGTAAGAGTTCTGATATGTTATGATAATCCGTTTTGTTGAAGGGAAAAGTGTGGTGATATAAGATATGATAAACAATGGGCTATACCCCAACAATAGCCATTTTGTTTGAGGGAAGATATTGGAATTGGGGATATCCTATGTCCATCACGGGATCGATATTTCAGACAAAGCCACAATATAGTGGTCAGTTTAACCTATTCATGTACAATGATTAAAACATTGGATAACAAACACTTGTAGAATCTTGTAGATATATACAGTAGAGCAACACTGACCAGTACATTCTGAACCACCCCAAGATTGGTGTCAGCTAATCGAAAAAGGTACATTGCAAGTCTTCATTCCATCGTAGATTGTTCAGATTTTGGATGGTCATTTTGGGCACATCGATCCATATGTCGAGCAGTAACGTGGTTCAATGGGGAAATGTGCCAATTAAAATGCTGGGGTGTTTGGGTTTGAAGATCCTCATAGACCCTATGTTCATGGTATTGGGCCAGCAATTGCATTTGGTTCATTGCAGGCTTCTTTTTTTTGATGGGTGCAGTGATTCCCTACGCCCTATGTTAGATAGATTGTTGATACGCAAACATTACATTGAGGACTCTGGGCATTTTGTTCATGTTTGTAGTATTTTGTGGTAGTCTGTGTCAGAAACTTCACGTTTTTAGATTCTGGAGTCCATGGCAGGGTTCCAACATAGTTACCCACCCATGAACTTGAAATCAAAGCCCGACATTTCGTCCCTGGAGCTACCATCCTGCATTCTTTGTTCCGGATTTTCGGTTGAACAGTAACTACAGTACCATAAACTGCCACTTCTTGGCTTATTTTCATTATAGAACTTATACAACTTATACCTATAGACACCAAGATGGTGAAAGTACTAAAATGATGGGGTAAAACGCCATTTTTATGGGTACGGAGGGTCTAGTCTAGGTAGAACTTATATCACTATAGATAGCTACATGTTTTCCCCCTTGCCTACAACAGCTAACCCTCAAATCGCCCCCGCCCCAGGCTTCTGATTCCTGCCGATGCCATTGCTGCCTTTTCGCAGGGGAAAAGAGGGCTCAACTGGATCCTTGGAACTGGGACTGAGAAATCTTTGGATACCCAAAATGAAGAGGAATTAGAGATTTGTATTGTGAAAAAAATCCTAGCTTGGGGATGCTTTGGGATTGAACATGGACCAAATTAATGCAACAATCGTGAAAATCAATCCCTGTGTGATGTGTTTGATTGTGTTTGATGATTTTCATTTTGATATTTGTTCGTGTACAACGGGATTTCAACATGATTGGAACAACTTGGCAGTACTTTTTGTGATGGTTTGGGTCTATAAGGTTTGCCAAACATGTTTCTCATGTCCCCTTCAACCGTCAATGTGATGTTGCCAAATCACTCTCATAGATATTTCCTTTTGTATTGCTATTACCCTCTGGTTATTTAACATAGCCATGGAAAATGGCTAATTTTGAATGATTTTCGCATTAAAACCTTCATTTATAGGGGATTTTCCATGGCTATGTTAAATAACCAGATGGTAACCTGCAAACAGCGGATAAAAAACTGTGACCTCTTCACAGCAAAAACGCCGTCGGTACTCGGAACTTGCAGCTGGGGAGAGCTTGGTGAATCGACAATAGAGGGCATGAGATTGGCACCGTGGCGATGTTGCATGATGATGTTCAATTGTGCAAATCAACAAATAAGGATTGTTGGTTTAGGTCCACACCCAAAATCCAATGCTAATGTTGAATAATGAATCTTTGACAGTTCTGATTTGATATAAATGCCCTTTGCTAAGCCAATGAAAAACTGGTAAGTTGTTACTATTATAGTAGATAGTAGCGTCACTCACGGAGGTGTTTGGTGTAAAATCAACCGCTTGTTGTTTGTGCTCAAGGAAATTCATTGACTTGCAACATCTTGCCATGTAAAGCAAAGCAATACTAGCACCTTGCACTCAAGTTTTTGGTCAGTAGATGCGACTTCCAGCAAATCGTTAACAAGGCAATGGCAACATTGCCACTGCTTTATGAAGTTGCTACGTGATGCCTTGCAACAATTATGAACAACAGCCCACAAGACTGATCCAAATCATACAATGCTGTAAAGGTTGAGGAATCTTAGCACTGTAAAGATCAATTGTTCAGAAGGTTCAGACTCAAACCATCTCAAGCCTTTCATGTAGGCTCTCAGGACTTGAAGATGTCGAGGGTCTTTCCCACAAAGATGCCGACGAAGGGAGACACCAAAGCCACGGAAGATCCTGAAACCGAGCCCATGGGCCAGTCCCGCAACGTGTTTTGTTGAGGATCCGATCTTTGTGATGACTCATGGGGGACTGGGACTGTGCTGGGAGAATTCTGAGATGGAGCACATGTTTTAGATCTTCAGTGAAAACAATGAAAACAGGGGCTGTTTTCGTTATGGGAGGATGGTGTGTGATACAGCCACTGATTACTGAAGCAAATTTTCAGACCACAGGAGTTGACTACCGGCGTTTTGCCATTTCTTTCCCTATCGCCTCGCAGGCTGTGGAACCACAGCATGTTGGTGTCCGAAACTGAGATTATAAAACACAGACAATTGAAGCCAGACCTATCCCTATCCCCTTCCAAAGTGGTGATCATCGGAAAAATTGAGCCACACCCCACGCGCTATTTTTTTGGGGGGAGGAGCGGTCCGCTATTGGAACTGATCCCCATGTGTCGGGCCTTGATCCTCACGAATTGAAGAAAGGTATGTGGCTACTACCCTGGTGGGCTTTCTTGCCGTGGTGCTGTTTGCTGGGACTCAGTGGTGATCTGGGTGGGACCTGAGTTGACCTGGTTCACGGGGTGAATGATGGTGGATGAATGTGGATGACTTGTATATATATATATATATAATATATATATATATACACACAATGGTTCAACTACTTGCTAGCTGTTTGAAGCTAGATACGACTAGGGGGCCTCCTGATGGAGGGTAGGAGTACTTTTGAGGCGGAAAACCTGTTGTTTTCTTGAACATGTTTGCCATTTGAAGGGTGCTTTATTGTTTTACGCGTAGGAAGGGCCAAATAGATAGGAACATGTTTGCAGGATGCCATGTAGATGATTTTTTATATATGTTTATCTCGTAGTGTCGAAGGCCCAGTATTCTGTTTGTTTAGGGGTTCCTGTCCTTTCTTTGCCTGTATTTCTTGCCAGCAAAGATGACCCCATGGGTGACCTAGAAGAAACCGGGCTGAACCCTGCCGCTGAACCCTGCCACTCTGTGCAGGCAGCAGCCATCTTTGTGAAGCGTTATGGATCCAATGGCTTGATATTTACTGTAAGTATGCATCCTTTCAACCAGCTTTCTTCTTGAAGCTCTTAATTTTGGAGTACCTGGTTTGTTTGCGATTCAATTTCAACAGATTTTTACTTGAGGCAGCCAGCATGATGAACCCATGGGTGTCCCCCCAAACAAGATTCGCTTTACAGCATTGAGGGGGTATAGGTCCCTGTTTGTGATTGCAGTTTGGATCCCAGAACCAAGGACAGTTTGCACAACCAATTCTCCTCACAGAAATGTTCAAGCACCAAAGGAAAATGGATGAAATTTGGGCCCATTTGACCCAGCGGACCCAGTGTCGAGGTAATCTTTGGCAATGACAAGAAGAGGAAATACAAGTTGGAGGCCCTACCATGCCCTACCATTTTGGTGTCGATGGCATCTTGGGTACACAAAAATGCACGGGAGACGAGGTGCTTGCCCAGATGGAGGGATGATGAATTTGGGTTGAGATTTGCTGAGTCACAGTTTTGTGTGTTGGAGAACTGGGATAGTCGGGTCCAAATCAGCATCAAATTGATCAAATTCCAGGAAACTTATTGTTTAACCCCTCGCAGCGCCTCGTTATTCGACATGTTGGGGCCCTTAAGGACAAGGCTGCTTGCTTGTGATCTGTTTCAGCCAGGATGAGCCGGAGAATGTGCCCCTCAATGAGGAGAAACCGGCAGCTGGAGTAGTGTGTCCAATTGTCCGGTGAAATCTGAAGTGAGAAAGAACGATTCCGCGGGTCCCTGTTTTGGGTGTGATGGGGGTTTCCACAGATCAGTTTGTGTTCCATTTGTGTTCCAAATTGATCCTTATCGGGCTCCTTCTGTGTTCCAAAATGATCTTTAACGGGTACTTCCTCGTGTGTTCCAAAATGATTCTTATCGTGTGTTCCAAAATGACCCGGGTCCCGTCCTAAAATGGGGGTACCCAAAAATGGATGGTTTATAATGGAAAATCTTATTAAAATGGATGATTTGGGGGTACCTCATTTTAGGAAACCTCCATTTGTTCATTTTTTTCAGGTATCCGGGAGAGTACTTTTGCTTCTTCATGGCCCACGGCTCCAAGGTAGAAAAGACCTGTACAGAGGGAATTAATCATCGTATCCAGTTACCCTCTGGTAAACTAACATAACTATTGACAATGACCATTTATAGTGTATTTTTCCCATGAAAAATGGTGATGTTCCATAGTTATGTTAGTTTACCAGAGGGTATTTGAAATTGAAACAGATGCCTTGGGCAAGAAAATGAATCGTCGATTCACGCCTCCAGAGTGTTTGCTCGCATCATTGGAACACCTTCCACAAATTGACCCGTGTAACTTGACCACGGGACGTATACAGCAAACATTCAGAATGTGATTCACTCCAACAGATCACAAGATGTGGAAAACCCACAGTCAATGTTTATCATTTTCCGAACGGGGGTTTCCCATGGCTTTTCCACATTGTTTGCTATGTTTACCGCAGAATCGATCCCCAAACATCAATCAATAGGGACCATCCCAACAAAGTAAGGAGGAACATGTCATTTTAGGCCATTGAAAGTCATTGAAACCAACAATCATCATCCGATCGCAGGAGCCTTGGGTTCCCAGCATCGAGGTCGTTGACTGGAAGGAGGCCGGCCCTTGTGAAGTTTTTTTGGGGGAATCCAAAGAGGATTCACCATCAAAAAGGGAGGTTTGACAAAAGTTAAACGTCCTGAAATGGGGATATGTATAATATACATATGTATATATATATATATATGTATGAAATAGACTCTAGATAATTTGCAATCTATCTACCTATATATCATTACCTATCTATATATATATATATATACATACGTGATCTATCTATGTGATTCTATGTATATATATATATATACATATAAATATGTATATATATATATAATCATGTGGTACAATTATAGAATATAGGGGGAACGGATTTCAATAATGCAAAAAAAAACGTGTGAAACTTGATGTAGATAAGGAACAATGATAGAAGAAGTCTGGAATCAATGATGGAAAGGATGACACGCGGCTGACAAATGATGAAACGTGCCATGAACAAATTGGGATTTCAGCTGTAAACAGTAAACCTTCTCCCTGTGGAGAGCACATGGGGTGTTGGCAGTGAGCCTCCCTATATTTTTTTTTGCTCAATCTCGTGCTCAATCGATGTTCGGAGCGACATTTTTGCTGCTTCCTTAGAGTGAAGCACTCCACATTTTTCTTGGCCAACAAGAATCCTGAAACCCCAAATCACCCACTTCCATCCCTGGTTTGCATCCCTCTCATAGTTTTGCCAATCAAAATATGACAGAAAGTCACATGACACTCCAGCGATCCTTACCATAGTTTGCTGCAAAATCCCCCCCTTTACTTCGGTCTGGTTCGATGATTTTGCACACGACAAACCTCCATTTCGATCTGGGGAGTCTCAGCCATGCAGACATCGGAGAGTATCATAGATTGTGGATAGTAATCCCATTGTCTTAAATCCCAAACCTATTCTATATACCTTACCACTTGTTAAAAATCATAGAATCCATCATCCCATATCATCCCCACTAGATCCCCATGATATCCCCATAATATTTCCAGGATATCTCTGCATTTTTTTCCATGGTATTTCCTGGTATCCAACCTAAGAGAATCCTTCGAAACCATCGTCCAAAACGTGGGGCCCAGCTCAGCAGCTAGGCCAATGCTGCCTATTCCATGTGTCCGTGGAACTTCGAGGGCTGCGAAAGCATTGAAGATGTCTTGAACTGTGCCATCTGCCGGGGACGGGGCCACAAAAATGGGGCAAGAAACATGGGGGGCTAGCCATCAGTAGGGATTCAGCCATGAAGACCAAGGATTTGAGGAAGAGTAGATATGGCTTTGTCGGATCCCCAAAATGGCCAGTAGATGATGGTGAAAGTGATGATCAAGAATGAGACTTTGGGAGAACATCTTGGTCCAGAGTCCAAAGCAATGTGAAACAAATCAAGATGATGAAACCAACAGCAATGAGGTGGAAAGTGAACCGTCAACAGAGTTTGAGAGAGTTGCTGACAAAGACCAAAAATCTTCGGAGATGTTTGCTCAATGACTTTGTCCTCAATGCATTCTTCCAAGTTCTCTGCATCTATGGACTTGGTCTTCTCCGTTGGGAAGGACCAATCGTTCAAGGTGTTTCAAAATACACAACCAGGCGATATTTGGTGAATTCAAGCCCATGTTCGGTAGCTTGTAGCCTCAGTTGTTATGGGGATTTTGAGGCCTTCATATTTCTTCACTTTGCCAACATTTCACCAGCAAGTCCAGGGAGCCCGATTGACCCCGAACTCTCCCCGTTTCAGTGCTGGATGCCTCACCCAATGGGTCCAACATGGTTCAGGTATATGGAAGAAGCCGGTGCCCAAAGACTTGCACGTGGGCTTTGCGGCCCTCTCGCAATCGGTGCGGCACATCAACGTGGCACTGGTGAAATGTGGTGCCTGGAAACAGGCGAGGGGGATGAGTTGGATGAGTTCCTACGCTTCTTGGAGGGTGCGGTGACGTAACCCCATCCCCCTGATATTAAACCCCACCAAAATGGTCCCAAATCAGTGAACATCACCTACAAAACCATAGTATTTAACCATAGGGGGTGATTAATATGAGCATTATAAGGGGGAATGGACTCATTTTTGCCAGGTAGGATCATTTGCAACTCAATGTTCTCTGGTATGCCCTAGCATTTTGAATTTGTCAGGTTTTCTCTCAGCAAAAACCAGTGATGTCCCGCAGGGCCTTACATTTCATGTCGCAACGCGGCCAGACGCATTTTTGCATCATCTACACGTTGCTCTCTGGGGCTGAGCTCTTTGGTGGTGCTCCATCCGAGCAATCTGCCAGGGCCCCAGCAGCCCTCAGGAGAGATTCCGAGTTCTTGGTAGCTTGGTAGCTTGGTGTGTGTTTTTTGCATGCATTGCATGTGCACATATTGAACCATATCTAACTCTTTATAGATATAATATGATATGTGATGTTTCTGCTTTTGCAATTCTCTTTGGCATAATGAATCCACGCAGACTAACATGTTTTGGATGGGTCAAACCAATTGTATAATATTGAAAGTGATGAGGAGCAGAAACATGTCCTTAACACTACGTAAACATCACATAGTGGTTCGTTAGAGATTATATATTATATGGCTAATCCCTTTCCCCTAATGCCAAACAACCCCATTGTATGGTCCGAAATATGTGTCAATCCCCTACTAAACCGTGGTTTCTTGGATTGTTGATTAGCCAGGGATTATGAACCATGACAATTACTAACTGCTGATTGCGAGTCGAATTGCAGCGAAAGGATGGAGGATTCTATGGAAACTGAAGTTGAAACTGATTAATATAATAGCATTTAATAACAATCCCTCAGATTTATGTGGATACTTTGAGGATTTAGATGTATTGGATAAAGAAGAAATGGGGGAGACCTCTTTGATCCTTGAGAACTTATTGGTGGCCTTTCTGTGGCCGATGGCACTTCAGGTTGGCCTGGAGTTGGAGGAGGAAGTGGTGGGCTTGCGTCGCCGTGGCCAGGCGGTGGCAGCTAAGAATGGCTTGTTGGAAGATCTTGATGTTGTGTTATGTAAAGAAACAGTTCTTTCCATAAATGTGTTCACATACCAAATAGGTTGTATAATACATATACACTCATATATATATATATATAGAATGGGCTAACGCCCTGGTGCCGCCGACCCCCTTCAAGGGGGAGGGGCCAGGGTTGGAGACTTTTTTTGAGACTCAGAATGTGTATTTGGTAG
>BGPT01002521.1:0-23507 GCA_003297045.1 Symbiodinium sp. clade C Y103
CAACAATATTGCAGTAGTAATCTTTTTGCATGTGTCTTCAGCTTGAGAAAAGAACGTATACCATACCTATAGGATAGCTTTCCATTTGTTGGACGATTCGGGCCGCGCATAGAAGTCTATATGACTTGCAATGCGCATTATATTTTACAATGCATCCTAACAACCACACATGTGTGCACTTCGTAGATCTACTTTGCAATGAATTTGCGCACATTGTAGATCTACTTCATAATGCATTTGTGCAATTTGTATGCACATATGATTCGAAGTTTTGGTCCACANTAGATCTACTTCATAATGCATTTGTGCAATTTGTATGCACATATGATTCGAAGTTTTGGTCCACAAGCACACGCGCAGACGCACATACAAACTACTGCTAAGGTTTTGCAATGGATCAAGGGGTTTTGGAAATGGATTGTAGGACCTTAGAAAAGTTAGTGGTCAAGGTCTATTGCATTCATTTACTGTTGAATTTTTGTTGGCACTCAGTCACCTCAGTGGACCTGTGGTATGAACATTCTATAGTGTTGATGTTGTGAGATAACAAGACCAAAAATAATCAGGATAAGATTGACAATTATGAGGAACAATTGGAGTTCCTCCGTGTGGTTGAATACCTGAGTTGGGATCAAATTTACACCAAATTTTGGTATGTCTATATATTTGAATATATTGATATATCATGATATATCAACATGATTGCAGGGGTGATAGAAACTTGATATCAATAAAACCATTGGGGTAATTATATCCCGAACTTGAGGAGGAGCTACATGAGGCAACGAAGCCCACAACTCACAACCATTGGGGTAAATATAACCCATACAACCCATAGGTTGCAACCCATAGATTATGATTTGATTAGAATTCATTGTTTATGGCCATCCCCCACAAACCTCACCCAGCCCGTAGCCGGCGGTGGCCGGCGGTGGCCAGCGGTGGTCAGTGGTGGCCAGAGCCACCAGAATCCGAACTCAGATCCTGAGACTTGGCTGGGATTGTCGCTGGTGGCTGCTGGTCATCCTGGTGTATCCTAAGACAATACCCAGGTGCTGGATGATACCCTGGTGCTGGATCTATCTAACTATACTTATTTTCGGGGCCTAGAAGTTTTGGCGATAAATATAAACCCAATCCCATGTATGATAGGTTGCTTAATGGCTATGGGTGAAACCAATCCCAGATATATAGGTTATGAAACCACCCAACGCAAAGCTATCCACAGAAATGAACATCCTTATTGGAAGTGGTACCTGGCGTCCATGGGGCTACTTACAGATTCTTGGACACAAAAAATGAAATCCCAGATCCAAATCCTTAGGTCAGAACAGAAGTTCATCAGGGTACATTGCTTATTCTTGGGGGTCCAATTTATATTGATTCACTATGGAATTTAGAGCCGCAAAAAATCACTAGCCAGCTACAACCCCTAAGTGAAAGAAATTGGCAGTGGCCAGTGGTAGCTTGGAGGATTCATATGCCTATAACCTGCAAAAAATGAACGATCCTTCTATTACATATCAGCACCTTATATCAAGAAAAAAGTGTTGTCCTCCTTTTTCAATGGCTACAGAGACCATTGTGCATGTGTTGCTTAAGTTTGACCAGAACAAACTGAACCATGGCTAAGTTTGCCCATAGCACTGGGCCTGGCCTCCAGAACAAACACATATAATAGAAGTGACAGTGATGGACGATTGAAGCCCTGTCATTTGGGTTGGCCAATTGATTGCCATAGCCCTGGTTTCAAAATCAATGGGAACAGAATGTGATACGATTTCATCGGTCCTAGTGTCCTTGCTCACCTTCATTCATCTGTCCTTGCTCACCTTTCCTTCATCTGTCCTTGCTCACCTTTTCTTCATCTGTCCTTGCTCACCTTCATCTGTCCTTGCTCACCTTTTCTTCATCTGTCCTTGCTCACCTTCATCTGTCCTTGCTCACCTTTTCTTCATCTAGGACCTCTGCCAGCTCGACAATCTCTTCGATTGCGTTCAGTGAAGCTTCTCAAGCTTCTTGCTTTGTCTTGGAGATCATCCCTCCTCTTGGTGTCTCGACATGTGAAGCCCAAGCGCCAACTGTGGCCCCAGTCCAATGCCTTGGAATTCCGGCAGCACGACCACGTGCGCCTCTCGAACCGCTTCACGCCCCGGTTGCCAGGCAACGGCATGAAAGCCAACCGGCCGCCGTTTCCCACTGTCGCTTGGACGGATCATCCTGGGATCAGGAGTCATGGGTTGATCCTCCGTCCTGCGGTCTCGAGGGAACCGCTGGAAAGGCCAGGTAGGGCCGCGCGATCCAATCGCCAGTCAGGCGTTGAAGTTGCCACCATAGCCATGAAGGGGTGGGATGAAAAATCATCATGAACCGAAGATTAGGATGATGGATGAAAGCCAATGATGATGACATCAAACGAGGGAATTGCCCAAACCATCATTGAGGGGGTAGGGCGGCGCAAAGCAGTGAAGGGTGGCTCAATGCCAGACGACCCGCCCAAGCCACCATCCCGCAGGAGCTCAACCACCTATGATGCCTCAGAGCCCCTACTTTGACCTTCCAAGTAGCTTTCCCCTTCCCCCACCAACACAGTCCTGATCCTAGGGGTCGTTTGCCCCGGCTGAGCGAAAGGTCGCCCAAGCCGGGGCAAAGAAACAGCAGCACAGCAGCGCAATGGTGCTCACACCTCCAGAATGATTTCAGTGCAGGAGCAAGCTATAGATCACCAAACTGTGGTTTAGGATTTTTGTTGGTTGGCCACCATAGGCGGCTCATTTACAAGGACTCAAGTCCATAAAAGTTATCGAAGAAACGTTTAGTGTTTTCCTTGCACCCCTCACAACTCTGAGGTCAAAATAGCATGGACTCTAAAGTCACTTGTGGTAATGCCACATTCTTGGGCCAACATGCTGACCACCATCCCATTCACTTGGTTACAACCATTGGTGACCCAACGACTTTTTAACAGTGAGAACCAATGTCCTATCTTCATCTTTATTCTTATGTTTTCAAACACTCCAACTGGTTCATTTCACTGGGGGCCACGAACCATGGATAAACAACCTCTACCCCCATTGTTCTTTCACTTGATTATACCATAAAAAAAGGGACGTATAAACCACAGAGTCTACACAGTTCATTGGTATATATATCTATAAAATACAAGTTGTACAAATGTAATGTACATATATATATATATATATTATAATTACATATATATATATATATAATTTGTAAATACATATATACACACGCAATCATTTCCATCACAGTCACAATCGGTGATTGCAATCCCTAAAGCTGGTGAATTGTATGTCCATGTCCGTGGGTAATGGCACCCCGAAAGAAAAACATAGATGTGATGTTAAATTCATGTCTTGGGGTTTGTTATGGGTGTCCCACCCAACAAAAAAAATCACGTATAGAAGAAACCCAATTAAGGTTCAAAAAACAATTTTGAGGGTATACTCAACCAAACCACGTGATTGGGAGCTGGCACCCCCACCGCCTCAGGAACATGAGAATCACCATGCAGCACAGCCAAAGAAGGCGCAAACTCCGGGTCAGACCTGGGAGAATGATGTCTCAACATGAGTCACCATATGATTGGGGGAAAAACAAGACAACACCTGACATCCACAATTTAACCATCCTTTATTTCAACAAAGGCATGATGCCCCCACAACATATTTGGGTTCACTTTTATCAGACACCCAGCTGTGGACTTGTCAATTGACTAGATGGTTTCATGAAAGGGGTTCAATTTCCAATGCCTCACTACCACCCAGATCACGCTCACACGGATTCATTTTGGCACATCTTGACGTCTGGTGTGTTGCCTGTTCCTATTGGCTGCCCGGCTGCCCATGTTCTACCAGTGTCTCACAACTTGGTGCTTTTGGATTTAGACATCGTATTTTGCATGTACACGACATAGCCACGCATTCGGAACTAGAGCACTGGATTCCCCGGCCAGGGCCCCTGCCAAAACTGTCAAGCATTTTGCTTGATCCAAGGGGGGTCTCAATCCAAGGTGTCAATCATTAATGATTTACCTGGCTCAAGTTGCACCCCCTTCTTGACAATGACAATTGGGCGAATAGGCTGCAAACCCTGGATGGTAGTTTTCACATGCCAGGCAAACCCAGTCCACTCACTTTCCCATTGGTGGGTGGGAGAAACGTGTTTGGCACAGGTCGTTTGGTCCTCCTTGTCCTCCCCGGCACGAGGAGTGAAGATCAACTCATCCACCTGGTGGGCAAGCGCTATAGTTGGGGAATAGTTGGGGGATAGTTGGGGAATAGTTGGGGGCCCACATCACCAATACAATGACCAACTGTCTGTCATGGGGATATGAAAGGAAGACACAATAACATGTTTTAATTTGTACATGGGTTAAGACATAGGTTATAGGTTTTGTTACTTTCAAGCCTTGAATGGAAAGATGGAAGATGGGCCTATGGCGAATTGGATTGAAGGAATGACAGTAGGAGAACACTGAACACTAGATACCCAACCTGTTTCAGATCCCACTTTTGCTCCACCATGTCAAACTTGGATTCATAGTATTGAAGCACCGGCTTGTCAGGTGACTTGAGGCGTTGGGTTTCCATGAGGTCCGAAAAACGGTAGACACGTGAGTCCATCACAGCAATCTCATTTCCATCCTTGATTTTGTAGGGGATTTCATGGTCGTTTAGCTTGGATTCATCTGAGCCAAACCGGAACTGGCCACGGCCAAATCCACATAGGCTGGTGCCTTCAGGAATTGTGACCTTAGGAAGATGGGCTGAAACCAAGAAACAAAAACAAGCTAGGGCACATAGATTCCGACACATACTGCACACAATGGGGAACCGACCTACTTTAACACAGTCCCAAACCCCAAACACAAAATGGAGTGAAAAGTGACTGGCAGAGAAGCAAAACAAACATGGAACAGGCCAGTGGTAGTAAGCTTTAACAAACAAATTCCAACAAAAAGAAAGTAAACACCAACTGCAACTAGGAGACTTTCTGTTCCCCCACATTTGTCACAAAGATAGATCCAGCTTGGATGACCAAATCAACGTGCTGCAGGTTCAGGAGGTGGACCCGTACCAACAAAGCATCCTTTGGTTCGTCCCCGCTGTTCACGATGAGCTTGCCCATGTTGGTCATGTCAATCGGCCCCCCCCCAACTTTCTGGGACTTGTTTGGGTTCACAGCGCCAGTGATGGAAGGAGCAGGTCTCTTGTTGGTAGATTTCTTCTCCGGCTTAGGGAACTCCTCATTGAATGTGTCCACCCAAGCCCTGAACTCGGCCCCATGGTTCGGATGTGCATGCCAAGTCTTGTGCAAAGCGTCAGGTATCTGGACACCAGCCACTTCCCCGTCCACCTTGGGCGCTTTAATGTAAGAACAAGCAGGGATAAACAGACAGGGTCAAATCAGAAATAGTGGCATTCAAAGCTGACTGGGGGTTTGAAAGAAAAAATTGCAGTAAGTCTAGCAAATGATGGGCTTTGATAAATGTCAACTTCTTCATCTGTGGTGGGTCAGGTCTTTTGTCCATGTGCTCCACTGGCGGGTCTGCTGCTGGGATCTGGTGATTTCCTGGTGGTTGAATCTTTCCCCCCAAGAGTTTCTCGGTAAGGTTGTCCATCAAATGCTCCTGAAGCCATTCCGCGTGGGCGGGCTCTGTGATGCCAACATAGCGCACAGGGACGTTGAGTGCCATGCTGAGCGTCAAAGAAGCATGTGCGAAGTCACCAGGTACAGGGACATAGTCAATGATGTAGAGGCATGTCGTCGAAGACCAAGTCACACCATCCTTGATCACAATTTGATCAAAAGATGTGTTGCAATTAGGAAAGCATGGGAAAACATTTGAAAAACCAAATCATTTACTAAACCATTTGGGAGCTGGAACCATGAGGGCACCAAAAAATCAAACAAATGTCAAGTATCCATCATCGCTTTGAGCATGGAATGGGCTGCTTCTGGGCCAATTTGCGCATACTTAGTGCCACCCCGGACCCGGTCATCAACATTCGAAAGTGGGAGTTTGTTCGGCTCTTCAACCTGAATCAAATCCTGAACAGGGTGTTTTCTTTTGCCAAAACAAACACAATATCAGTAGACCAGGTTTGAAATTCCATACTTGTCATGTCATGCCAGTCCTTCTGTGATGGCTGGGCTGGTTCATCCAAGTTCCTGCCAGTCTTGACCAGCGAGCTTGACCTCCAAAGCCACTCATTTGCCTTGTCACCCTTGTCCATCATCGCAGACAGCACCCGACCAGGGTACGTGAGGGGACGTTGGTCACGCACATCCTTTGTCACCCACAGGACAAAACCAAAAAAATGATTCTACAGGGGAATTAAGATAGAGACCCAGAGTCAAAACACAGAAAAATTGACAAACTTCAAAACACAACCAAGAAAATTGATGTGTTAAATCATCTGTTGCAAAGGGTCCGTTTTGCTTTTCGGGTCATAGCAAAGCTGCATAGTCATGTCAACAGAAACCCCATCCGAATGTAGTGATTTCAAGACTATGTGCTCATCCAAAAACAACGTGCCAGGTTTGAAATTGAACACCGGTGTCAACAGCAACCCAGCCCCATCATTTGGCGCTCCAGTGAAATGGTGCCCAATGATCTTCGAAGTAGATGCCATCACATCACCACGAACAAGCGATGGTGCAGCATAGTTGAACAGGTGAAGGGTTGCCTCAGAGAAAGCAATGGTCAGCAGTGAAATCCAAGAGACCCCCAGCAAAAGAATTAAGCAGCCAAAAGAAAGAATGTGCATCATATAAGTATGAAATAGAAACAAATTGCAAAAAACAATATCTATATCCAGGGTTGCCCAAGCAAAAGCATAGAAAGAAACACGCATGCAACACATCATCTTTATGGCCATGTGCGAGCCTACAACTGTTTTTTGGGTCAGTGACCATCCCTCGAATGATTTCAAACCCCGACGTGATCAAACAAGTGACCACATGGTTGCACTTCAACTGTTGGGACCACATCTTGGCATCCTTTGCCAAGAGCTGCACAATCTCGACAGAGGTGCCAGCAGTGAGCTTCTCTGGCCATGGCGTGATGAACACCTTGAAGTTGACAAGTAAAAGGCTACAAACAAAATGTAACAAAGAAGAACCTATCCAATATAATAGCTCCTAAGTATGTTGAATGGAATTGTTTTCTTAGATGCTTAAACATATCAAACCCATCAGGTGCATCAAATGTAAATAGAATAATAACTTGTTTTTACCTAATGCCCAGCCTTCTTCTCAAGAATGCTGATGGCAGCCTGTTTTGCCGCAGAGTGGCGGTCGATCTGCCAGCTATCTCGCTGATGCAGCACTCGCAAGTTGTACTCTTTCACCTTCCTCTGAAAAACCCGGAAAGATTTGCAGTCATAGTCCAACTCACCCATACAAAGTTCGAATTGTTGAGAAGTCATCCGCTGCTGGCTCACTTCAAGAGCAGATTGCAACTCCACTGATGAGCTTTGGCCAGGCTTGGCAACGTCAAGGTCGTTCAGTATGGCTGCTATGCCTTTCAAAGCTGAAGGAACCAAAACAAAACACAACATTTGTGTAACAGAAAGCTTGCAGGTCAGGTGATTCCCCACAAAAACAACAACATATCACTTTAATTTGTCCAATGCACTCGGCTGGTCACGCGCTGTGAATTTCTCATCCTTGGCGAGCAACGCCCCTTGCAATTCCATCTCTATGACGGGGTCACCGGAAAGAAGCTTGCCCATGAACCTCGACAAAAGATATGCTAAAACAAACACATTCACACACATACCTGAAAAGGAAACATGAGGGAAAAGTATTCAGTGGTTGAAAGTGCCTATTTGGGAACCCCCCCCCCCCGGGGGGGGGGTTCCCAAATACGTATTTTCGGGTTTCATGGAGGTCTGGATGAAGAAAGTATGACTGGAACAAAGGCAAATGACCTGTCCATGAGCTCTTGCTCAGAATTGGCAACCTGCGAAGTCACCTCATTCACCAGACAACCTGACAGTTTCATACCATTGAGAGATGACCCCAAACCAAAGGGCACAAGAAACAAAAACACCACATTTTTTTCTGGCTAAAAAGTACATATGAATTTATGGACAAAGTGACATGCCAAAGCACAAACCTCCGCCTTTTGCTCCAAAGCGTTTTTTAGCAGTTTGCGGCGTTCTTGCTTGGAATGTTGGGCCCCAATCATCGTGAACATTGCCACACAAGAATCTTTTGTCACTTTTCCACGTGCCACCCACAGGGAATTTCGCGGTGTGTTTCTGCCCTTGAAGGAATACCCGGGAAGGTACTTCTTGCTGCTCAAGTTGTCATCGGTGTATGGGGAACCTCATCAAAGCAAAACCCAACCCTCGATGCACAAGTTCAAAGCTAAACATTTTTTGAGATACCCAGTATCGAAATCTAACATTTGTTCAGGGACAGTAGGGGTCTGTATGATTATGTATTAGCAATGATTCCATGTAGGACTCCCAAGAAAAGCGCAGTTCACAGCATGGGCTAGAAACCTTCGAAGCCAAATTCTGACACGGTTGACAACAATATGTGACGTGCAGCTGCAGGTAGCTCCAAAACACAGGTCACCGCATTCTTCTTCACACCATTCAGTCGGTCATCCCTGCTAGCCACATCGTTCCTGAGACTAGTTTTAAATCTAAACCAATTGAAAACCCTGAAGTCGAAAAAGCCAACTTTCCTACAGCATGAGGGCAGGGGAAACAACCACAATGAAATATAGAAATCCACATGAATTAATACAAAGGCACCAAGACCGAATCAGACTCGCTGGGTCATTCTTCGTCCAGCTGGATAAGTTGATGAAACTGTAGACCCAACTGATGGCACTCGGTTTCTGTCTGATTGCTCCACGAACACTCTCCTTCATGTTCCAGAACCTAAACCAGATGTACCACTGGGAAAAAACATATCCCCCAAACCAACATTCAATGGGAAAAACATATCCCCCAAGAACATCAAATAATTTCACAGTTTAATTTGACCTTGGGGTTGCTGTACTCCACCCTGGCTAGAGAGTGTGAAAAAACTGTGCCATAATAAACATGTCGACTAGTAACAATTCAGCCTGCCTGTCCGGCAAACGGATGTGCTTGCAGTGGATGTGGGATAGGGTCTTGTGCAACAAGTTGTCAATCTCCTCCATTGTAATCCATTTGACCACCCAAGAAGTCATAAAACAACACCTATAGAATCACCCGACATGTGGGGTACTATGTAGGGAGCTTCAGGGGAAACACTTTTGCTTTAGGCAACCCTGAATACAAAATAATGAAATCAAGGTAATTGCCAACAACCATGGCCTGAAGTCTGGAATTCGTGGTCTTAGCAATGTAGACCACCAACGCAATGGCTGTGTGAACCCTGCCAGCGCCCTTGAGGAACCACAGCGAGCCCGGCGCAATCTGGTCGTTGGAGGCATATGCGCTGCCATCCTGGGCAAGGGGAAAGGTCACTGTTGAGCAACATTTCTTATGTTAGTTGTTATGTCATTGCTATCTTTTTTTAAAAAAACCAAGGGCGCTCAAACATGACATGTAAACAAAAAAAATAACATATTAATATCCATATCATTTATTTGGTTTGCCCCACCTGCACACGAAGCATCACTGGTTCGCCTTGTGTTACGAACCCATCTGTTGCGTACTGTTGTAGCAACTTCCCTGAGACATCCAGTGTTGTGGGTTCCCTCAAGCTTGACTCGTTCTCAATGGAAAATGTCCATAGTGGGACACAAAACGATGCCTGCTGTTCCTGTGTTCCTGGCCAGGTGCGGCCACAAAAAAAAGAAACAATCCCAATCAGTCATCATTATCATCACCATCATCATCATCATCATCCTATCATCATCATCATAACCACCATCATCATCATGATCATTATAAACATCATTATCATGATGAAACATCATCACCATCATCACCATCATCACCATCATCACCATCATCATCCATCATCATCCATCATCATCCATCATCACCATCATCACCAGTATCACCGTTAACATCCATCATCATCCATCCGTCCATCCATCCATCAACATCATCACCAGCCCCAAAAAGGATGGCGCAACTTATTTTTTCGAATGTCCTGGAAGACACGATGGAATGGGGTATTTTTCCACATAGGTCTCATCCTGGGAGAGTGGTAAGTGATCTTGCAAAAGCTTCGCCAAATCTTCACCACGGGTTTTGGGTTGTGGAAACATTCGATGCAAGTACTGGCGGACACCTCCATGACCTGAGTTGGAGCTGGCCCATGACATGGCAAGGGGCAAAACACGCAGCCCAATCACAAATGGTAATCATTGCCCTATATAGTTTGAAAAGCCAAGAGATCCCAAGGGGGTGTGATGCAAGCCCTCCAACATGATTGGTCCCCATAAGAAGGTTGGGCTGGACCTTTATTTAAGGGGGTTTCCAAATTCTAGTTTGAAAAGCCAAGAGATCCCAAGAGGGTGTGATGCAAGCCCTCCAACATGATTGGCCCCCATAAGAAGGTTGGGCTGGACATTTTTTTAAAAGGTTTCAAGTTCTTGTGCAGGGGCACCCTGACCAAATTACAACGAAGGACTTTTGAATTCCTTCAGGGCCAAGTCATACAGCTTCTCTTTATTGTTCAAAACCACTTCGGAAAGCTGTGTTGACACCACCGACTCAGTGTCCTGAAAGAGTGATCGGGCCACATCCTCTTCCATGCCATCCTCTCCAAAAATGGATTGCGTATCCTTGCAGGAATGTTTGTTCAAATGCCCTTCAAAACTTGCGATTATAAAAATGAATGTTGTTGCCATAAATGATTGAAAGTTGAACTCTCCTTTGGCATAACCACCCCACAGAATTACCATAAAGTTATGTCTCAAAATGAGGTGCCCTTTTTTGGCCCTACAACTGCCTGTTTAAGCATGAAAAAGGGCACCTCATTTTAAGCCATCACCATATATGTAAATACATACATACATGGAACTTGAAGCGCCCATATTTCGTATGATCAACCTTCCATCCAATGATGAAAACAATTGGCTTTCCCTGTACATATAGAGTTAGCAACAATTTGTTTGAATCTTGTTTGTGTGCAAGGATGCACATAAAACCATCTTCCTGGGGATCTAAAGCTTGCAATGCATCCACCATCTTGATATTTTTTAAATTCAAATACCTATCCCATCTTGTAACTTACATCTTCAAGCCCCACTCTTGAGCCTCCACCTCTGCAGGGGATGGGTCAGCATCCATCAACTCCATGGTGGTGGTGGCTCAAGTGGCCAGGGAGCGCGGTTGACCCAAAATCCTTGAAGGGATATAGGCTTACCCATGTTGAGTTGCAATCCCAAAGTATGGCATTTTCCTAACTCAGGATGCAGAAATCTGCAACCTGAGTTAGGAAAAAAAAATATTTTCTTTTCCTAACTCCAGGGTTGCTGGTGGGATTTTTCCTAAGTCAGGATGCAGAATTCTTCACCATGAGTTAGGAAAATCAATGGTTGCATCATGGGATTTAGGAAAAAAAAATATTTTTTTTGACGATGTCAGGGTGCAGATTTCTGCATGTTGAGTTAGGAAAATCTTGTGCAATTGGATATTTCCTTTACCAGGACGTTCAATGGATTACGGGGCACAGAACTTGTGAATTTAGGAAAATAAAATATTTTTTTTGACGATGTTTTGGGTTTGGTGCCCCCAAATTCATCGCGACCCCTAAATCCATTTCCTCAAAAATATATTCATATATACACAGATATATTTATATGTATATTTATATTTATATATGTATACACACATACATATATATATATATATAGATATATTTATATGTATATTTATATATGTATACACACATACATATATATATATATATATGTACATTTATAAATGTATGAATGCATATTTACTAAACAACAACATATGTGTTAATATGCGTAAACTCTATCTTGATAGCAATTGGATGGCTGCAAAATATGTTAATATATAACTGTGAACATATCTTTCATTTGCATGATTTCTAAAGGTATACATATACATCTACTATTTATATCTGAGCCTAGTGTTCAACGTTCCCAACACCTGCAACCCCAACCGTTGGGGCCACCAGCAAGTGGCCAAGGCAAGCCTTGGCACAATCACATTGAAGTGGATGATCCCAGGGGTGCATTCCAGGTCAGTGTTGGGAGAAAGTTTCTACCAAACACCAGGGTCAAGATTCACTTCAACCTTTCGAAAACTATCCTTCCATTCATGATGCCTTTCAACATGCGTTGGAATACTGTGACATGAGTTTGGGCAGTGGAACACAATGGATATGTCCATCATCAAGATAGGAGCGTGATGTGCAATTACAACAGGGTGAACCCAGCATAGATCCGGTTGGTGTCTCAACGAAGATACAGGCTATAACTGTGGGTTTGTGGGCGTACTGTTCATAGAAGTGATGTAATTCTGTGTCCCCGTTATACCCAATGGTAAAATTTCCACAAGCTGCTCCCTGAATCCCTGCTGGCTTGAGTCCTCCTTTTATGGAATTGGGAATGTCTCCAACTAGTGATGCTCGAAACTTTCGGTTTTTAATTAAAAAGAAAAGGTGTTCGAGCATCCCTATTTGGAGAATTCCCCATTTACCCAGAACCAGAAGAAACTCATGTCCATGGGATGAAATTCTACTCATGCCCTTTTTGTTCCTTAAGTTAGACAACTTTAGAAGGAGAAAGGGCACACAACTGGCATTTTTTGAAGGAAAAAGGCACCTCATTTTGAGACATACCCAGATCTTTAACCCATAAACCAGGTGACCTTGGTTACAAACCGATTACCTAGCCACTGTTTTTGGTATGGCGCCAATGTTGGAAGGCAACCAGTCCTAGAAAGTAATCATGGATAACCCAAAATAACAAAGATTATAGGTAAGACCCAGGATGACATAGTGATCATAAGCTGGTTATAGGCCCACCGCTCCACACGTGCCTGCCCAGAGTTCTGAGGTATGGTCTTTGCATCGTTTTCAAGATCACCTCCAAAGGCAGTCAGCACACCCAGTTGGCAGAGGGGGGTATCCCCAAGCTCAGGGAATTGGGGTTACAATCATCACATATTGCAAATCTTTCCCAGGGGGTTAACCATCATGTTTGTTGAATTACGTGCCCAGTGGCTGAGCCAAGAAAAAATATACATATGACATATACAAATGACATATACCTATATACATAGGGAAATAATTTCCAACTTGCTGCCCTAATAGGATGCCCCAAAGTATGATTTTTTAACTTTGCCACAACAATTTGGGGCACTCAAGGATACCCATTCTTGAACTTACAAGATGCGGAATCAATGGCATTTAGATAGCATTGATCTAATAAATGGTAGACTATCTGGGTTCACAAGCATAGAACTGGCAAGAAGTTCCTTTTTTGTGGTCTCCCATAGGCCCATAGATAACCATACACAGGTTTTGAAGGGTGTGGTACAAAAAATATATGTTGTCACTAAAAGTGTAATGAATCAAACCTTGATAGTCAAATTAAAACAGTTAGGGTTGAACTGAATATAAGTCATGTTCCAAAATGACACCCACACCAGGACATATTACGAAATAACTGTAGTAAACCAAACGATGGTGCCATGCTTCAAAGATTCCAAACATGATTTGGGAAGTTTGGCACATAGAATCAAGATTCAAACCAACATCCCCCAGAGTTTGCTTTGTTTTTCCCTCAACCGACAGCTGCCGTCACTGTGCATGATCAATGCCCTCGGCATCGATGCTCACATTTCAAAATTGCCTGGCACATGGTATCCACCATTTTCTCAGGATAATGCTGCGCAAAGGTGGAGCGTTTGCATCCCCCTTCCGACCCCTCAATCCGTTGATGGATGTGGGATCCATCACAAAACAAGCCATCCATGGCAGAAATAAGTTCAGGGCAATTTGTCAAAATACATGTTCTTTTCTGTGTTGGGATCTTTTTTTCTTTGGAAACTAGTCCCAGCATGCATTGATCAAACTGGATCAGCTTCACGGACGAATGCTGGAGCAAGCGTTGTACCTGAGACGAAGGTCAATCGGATTAAACATGCCTTTCAACATCCCAAGCCAAGTGGGTGTTAAATTGTAATTTTCCTTTCGGTTTGGGTTGAATTTCAGACCTGAGGAAGTAATGAAAATCCAACCATGACATGTGGAATCTGGGCCCTATCGGGGGACTTCGTGGGGTCAGTTGCTGTTTGCGCTCCAAATAAGAAAATTACTAATGTTAAATGTTTAAAGAACACAAGTTGAATGGTCCACTGAAATCCCAACCCAACCCAAAAGGCTAACGAAGAGCCATCATTAGCCAATTGGTATTTCTTTTTCACATCAGTCCCATCAACAAAACTGAGAAATGTATGATGTCAAAATCTCTGAAGTCAAATTGAGGAACTGAGGGTCGGCTCCAGGCCAATGAACCATGTGGGTGTTCCATCCCAAAAAATGCATTCGTTTGGATTTGATACCAAGCAAGCCAAGCACAAAGATCTATGTGTCCCAGTCCATCTGCAAGACAGATATATTTCTTGTCCCCCTTCATCCTGCTCCAATTTGAGGCCATGAGTTTGCACAGAAAAGTGCATGGAGGACTTAAACTCAAGTAGAAGGGATGGAAGATGCTCACATCCTGCAAAAGGGTTCTCTGGTAACTCTCAAGCCCAAGGTTCCAAAAATGTTGCAAATCATAGGATCGACGGGATGACCCTCCAAGTTGGCGGATGCGTGGGCCCAAACGTGGCACACTGTAAACCTCCCATAACGTACACCGGGAGTCCCATGGTTTCGTTTCCCTAGGTGAAGCCATGATCTCTTCCATGTCTTTGTAGGGCATGTAAATCACTGACGCAATCGCTTCCGCGGCACTCTTGAGGGTTTCATGGGTGCAATCAAAGATGGTACCTTCCATGGCGTCTTTGGGTAGACCCTTTTTCCCAGACCTGGGTTTCTGAGACCTGGGTGAACACTTGGCTTTGGGCAACACATGAGGCTGGCTGATGACCCCGCTGTGGAAGAAGTCTATGTCTCCATCATCCTCAGGCGGGAGATCGGGAAGCCTGGAAGTTGAACTGAACGAAGACGATGATGCCCCAATGTTCCCACCAGCCGGAACACTGACAGCTGGCACACTAGCAGCGGGTTTCTTTCTCACTGCCCGCTTTTTGGGGCCACTATCAAGTTTCTTTCTCTTCTTGTCACCCCCAAACATGGTATCCAAAGGTAAGCCATCATCATCGCTAGGGGGCAGCTCAGGCATGACCCATGGCTAAAGAAAAACACAACATTGGGTGCCTACCATCACCTGTTTCTTCCTTGAAGCATCAGCGAGTTCATAGAGACAAGCATTGGCAAAACGGTTGATTGATTTGCAGGTTGCTACCAGAACCTTTTGACCTTTGAAGTACCCTTAGCCTTTTTTAAGCACACCCTTTTCTTGTTGTTTTGGGGGATTAAAAACACATAAAGACCGCACTAAAAATGGTAGAACCTAGCATAAAGCGTTTTACCATATCATCACTGGATATAAATCAAATGAACATATATGAATTAAGTAACAACTCTTTGCACTAGATTACCACTGCAGGCATGCATCCAAACAAACACCGAACTGCAATCAAACCTTTTTGCCCAGCTTTGCTCAGAAGATATCAGTAAGATAACTCAACTCCATGTCACGAAACACGATAAGTCTGAACAATGGCTCCAATTGCGTTCCACCCGGATGGCTTTGCCTACACCACGAAATGAACATCTTCACAGCTACATAATGCTCCTTCAAAGGGTTAGGAAACAGGATTCCCCAAGATAAAAGTATGGAAACCAAATTTCATTTTAGCAATGCCACCACAGGATCTCGGAACCCCCAGCATTGACAGCTGCAATCGTGTTCAACGGTGACAGCCTAATGGCCTAATGCCGCAGAGCTCAGGACTTTACTCGGGTAGCTTTGCCTGGCTTCCTTCCCCGACCAGGTTTTTTGTAGACCTTGCTCTTTGCCGCTGCTTTGGCCTTTGCTTTTGCCTTTGGCTTTAACTCCCTTGCCGTGCCAGGGGTGGTGGATTTGGGTTTCCTGGGCCGGTACCCTGGTCGTCTGCAAGTTGAGCAGCCATTTGGGCTGAAGTAACACCTGGGGCATCCAAACGATCCTCCATCCTCATGAGCATCCCGCCCAGCATCAGCACCATCCCCCTCAGCACCATCAGCACCATCCCCCCTTTCAGCACCATCCCCCCCATCAAGCACCACAGCCTCCTCCTCACCCAGGGAACCCTCTCCATTTTCCATCACCCCAGGAACTTCACCAAGACCCGAATTGCCTTCACCAACACCTGGAGCAACCTGAGCATCAGCTGGTGGTTTTGCTTTGGACTTGGCATGTGCTCCTAAAGCTTCGGCTGCAGGAGGGTCAGCTGTGTTCTTGACCTTGGGTGGGCGACCTCGCCTCTTGGGCTCACCTGCTGGGTTTGGTGCAGCCCTTTTCTTGGGCCTGGGGGGTGGAGCAGCCCCCGGTTCAACATGGATCTGTCGGACAGCACCAGGCGCATACTTCTCCCACCTCATCACATGGGAAATCAAAATCCCTGGGTTTCTAAAGTATGTTGACCCCAGTACTTGTCAAAATTGTCAGAAGAGTCCTTGATGTCAGAAACATAGCTTGTTGCAAACAATGCATGAACACACACAATATATATATATATCTCTATCTATCTATCTATCTATCTATCTATATACACACATACATACTTGTATGTACTTAGCTTCAGGGCTTAGGTAAATAATCAAAACAAAAAGTATACTAAACCTAAACTCGGCTGAGGCACCCAGATGGGTTTGGTTGAACTGCAACTGGACGTGTGTCAGTCTTGTGCATCCAAACAGACATCTCAATGGGCGTTTGAAGTTCCTTCCTGTCATTCAACTCCTTGGGATTTTGCACAGATAACAAATACTACAGTACATGTTTGGAGATGGAAGTCATAAGTTTGAAAGGGCAACAATATTATTTTTCAAAACATCCATTTTAACTTACTCAAAGAAACAAGCCAGTGACGAAGCGCTTTGGCTGCCCGGACAAGGTACCATGGCTCTTGTTCAACTTTCGCTGCGGTCTTCAAGTACCTTGGTGTTGGCTTGGGAGCAACCCCTATTGTTCTTAGGGTTTGCAACCCATGCTGGGAACAGAAGGATGGGGGAAGCAAACCAATAATCAGTATGGAACATCACTAGCTCAATTGGTGGACATCAAAAAAGATCAAATAAATAGTGATAGAACACCAAGTGAAAGTTGTACTGGCTAGGCACTCTTTGCGAGCACGTTCTGGAATGGTATTCCTCTCCATAGGCTCTAAGGGCTTGGTCAATTTGGCCATGAAATCCTCTGGAAGGACAACCAGTGGCCTTTGAGACAACTGGTTGGAGTTCACCAATTCTTTGGCAAGCATGATCACATCATGGGGCTTTGGGGTGTAGGCAGACTCCTTCCAGGGGCTTGGTCGGTCTTAGGAAAGGCACTTAGTTCACAAGAACAAGTTTGTGATAGGAGGGTCCAACAAACAAGCCCCAACAAGAACCTTTTTGATCAGAATCATAATTTGCTAAATTCTCCTGCCCAGCAATCTCCATCGGAACCCAAGATTCTCCAGTCTTCTTGTCATAAGCCGGAAGATCCTCATTATGCTAATTTGAAGACATACCCAAACTTTACATGACATTCTTCAAGAAAGGGGAACTTTGAACACATAACGCACCATCAAAGATTGTAAAATTTCGCAAGCATAAATGATAAAGATAAGATTGGCAAGTGTCACACCGCCGAATAAACCGCCAAGAATGATTCACCCTGAGCTCATCCCCTCCAACTGCACGTGCATTGGGAGTAAGGCCCGAAATCTGCAATCCCAACTGATCGACCCAACCCTTGTAGTTCCATGTTCCCGGAAGCATCGCGTTCCGCCTCTCCCGGCCCTTCGATGGAGAGACCTTTGTGTCCAAGATTTTCAGAAAGTCCTTGGCAATTTGTGTGTTGGCTGGGGGGATTGAGAATATGGTCACCCAAAAAACTTAAAGTCAGTATATGTTTTTCTTGGAATGAGCAGGCACCCAACAACATTGAACAAACAAGCCTTTATGGTTACAAAAATTGACACCAGGCTCTTCGGAGCATTGGATCACATCCTCGTTGGTAAATGCACTGACAGCGACACTCAGGCGCTGATCTACCGGACCATGGGTATGTCCCACTTCGCCAAAAACATGGCTTATGGAACGAAACCTTCAGTTGGGCTGGCTGGTTGCCCCAAAAGAAAAATAAAGGCCCAGGTATGGCCCAGGTTTGGAAGGTGCTAAGTAGGGAAACTCGCAAATTTCAACTAACAAGTAAAATGCCACAACTTTGAACATAGCTGGGGCACTTTCCACGGCAAACTGCTGTTGAACTCCAACGGGCCACAATGGAATTTTTCCCCTCCCGGCACGTATTGTCTGTCTGCAGGGACAGGCAAGGTTAAAAAGCAAAAAACAAAAACAACTTTGAACAATTTCAACTGGACCCTACCCCAAAGTAACATTGTACAAACAATCCCTTGGCTGTGTCCAGGAAGTACTGTTACTGCTTGCTACTTGGACCCCATTTCAAAAACACCGCGCTTCCAATACCAGATGAGCTGGCATGGAACAGTTGCGTTGACAAAGGATGTCATGGCACCAATCGAGAATCTTCTCCAGGACAGTGAGCTCACAGCTGGAATCTTGTGGGACATCGCTGTCCACCACAAAGAAACCCTCACACACCTTAGCCACAAGAATTGGCAAGAGGCAAAGGAACTGGAGGTTTCTGGGGCTTTTACAAGTGGGAACGCTGACTGGAGGAATAGAACCAGTTTCTAATTGGCAACACTGAGTAACTCCATAGCATATGTAGCCAATGAGGTGACACTGTGGTCTCCACAAGTTGTCAAGGCATTTGCTGCTACTCATATTTCGTGGCCATCGTGTTTTCTGCTGGTCAAGCCCATCAATGGCGATCATCAGGCATGATTCGGTGCTGTCAGGGCCCAACGTTGACTGCTCAGACAATGTGGCCAAACGGCCTTGCAGAGTGCGGTAGGCCTTGACATTTGTCAAGTGAATCTGCTGTGCAAGCTGCAAAGCTGCCTTCTCATCCGCTGTGTGGGTATGCCCAATGCGCGCTGTGAAATGTGCACACTGGGAACACCTGTCAGAAAAAACTTCAAACAGAATGATGTCAAAAAGTAGCAACAAATTTCTGGGGGTCAGTCTTGTTGTGGAGTCACACCCAAAAGGCTGTTTGAACAAATGGCTTGTTGAAACCAAACCAGCCTTGCATGCTGGGAAATCTCTCGGATGGGCAACGTACTTTTCCATGCTTGGTTGTAGACATTTCGGAAAGTTCTATCACTGGCACGCTCCTCCTCAGGAATCTTAGATACATCACACCAACCAACATAGAGATGGTACCAGGCTTCCAAGGTCATGTGGTGCACATGTCGTTGTGGCAGAGCACCTGACCACCAAGAAGTGGGAAAGAAGAGGGAAACATAGGGAAATTGATTGGGGTTAACATAGACCAAAAAAGATATAGCTAAGCAGTGTTTGTATATTAGACAAATATATATATATATATATATATGTGTGAATGATACATGTAAACTTATTGTGTGTTCATTGTCTATGAATGTATGTATGTATGTATGTATGTATGTATGTATTAATGTACGTACGTACGTATGTATGTATTTATGTATGTATGTATCTATGCATATCATGAATGGTTTTACGTTGCATGTGCCAATGGATAGGCTGACAGATGAACATCTATGAGATACTTTTTTTATATATCATCACATCTGTGTGGCACCTTTCAAATCGGAATAGTGGCAGCTATGAGGATAAAAGATCCAGGAACCTGTTGATCAAACATATATGGGCCCCCAAATGTGCCTAGCACTTGAATAACTGGATCATGACTGGCCAGAAGCCACTATTTGAATGAACAACAACAGCTTAGGGATTGAGGGGAACACCCAGTGGCCTTTGTCCTGGAGTAATCCAGCATGGCCAGATCCCGTGACGACATTGTCCTGCGCACAGGTCTCATCCGAAAGATGTGGCTCCAACCCGAAAAGACTCCGAGGTGCATCCGTTGTCACAGGGCCTCACCGGGCTGAGAGGCATGCTCAGACTTAGATGTATGTGATTAGATTGGATTGTGGTTCCAAACAAGGAAATTTGAAAAGAATAGCAGTTATTGACTTCTTCCCCAGACACCAATGATGATGCCTAATCTTTTGGTGGGGATTGGTGAAATGTCACATGCCTGGGAGAAATGCACCACTGCAATGCAAGCGCGCGACATAGGGGTCATTCTCAACAGCTGGAGTTTCAGCCAATGGTTCCGCCTAAGATGTGTCATTTAAACCAGATTGAACAACTCAATTTTTGTCCCCCTGTTGTTTTCCCATTGTATCACCAAAGCATGGGCCATGACAAAAAAAATTGGGCTCAGGCAACCAAGGGACCACATTGTGATAGTAATGGTTGAAAAATGCATCCACAGATTCAGTCTTGGGGCTGTCCTTTGGACCATTGAACCTCCTCTTGTCAACCGGGATCTGGTTAACATCAATGCCACCAGCTTGAACAAGGCGTCCAACCTAGGATCATCTTGAGAAGGATTCAAATTTGGGATGTTTTTCTTGTTTTCTAAAAAGGCTAACCAAATACAGTAAGGGGATAAACTGAACACCACTAACCGTGTCAAGGTACCCTCTTCCTGTTGACTCGGAGCAATGTAGTGAAGCCCTTGAAGCATACACTAAACCCACACAAGACATAGCTCGTGCGCATGTTCACCTAAAGGGGCTCAAGGAAAGGTCATCCTTTCTGAAACTCAATTGTGTTCTATTTTTTTTGGGGGGAGAGGAAATAAACCTGAAATTTAGAGGTAGCCAACCATTAGCCAGAAGATTTTTGTGTCCCGAGCCTTTTCCGATTTCCCAATCAACCCGCTGAGAAATGCATTCATCTCATCATCGTTCATGCGCGACATCTTGGAAACAATTTCCTGGGAACGGAAAATGGTGAGTGGGAATCATTTGCCTCATGACCCCCAACATTAGACAATTTCCTTTAAGGAATGACCATGGAATGACCATTTATATTTTGGGGCAATCCTGCTGTAAGCATGCCAGTGTATACCAAGGGTCATCCAAATAGTCAGACCGGGACTTGCTCAAGAGGAAGTTGTTGACACACCCCGACTTACAGCACTCAAAACGGGATCCCTCCTTTGGCTCCTTTGGTGCTGAAGTGGAGTCCCTGGGTTGACCAATAACTACTGAGCACAAAATCAAATTCCCCAACAAACCTCCAAACTATAGACAGGGAATTGAACAAAAAAAAGTAGGTTAGGTTGAATCAAAACTCATTCTGGGAAGTTGTTTCCCACGAACAGGTGTGGTCACGTGAGTCATTTGCAATGACTGTGGCTTCCCCTCAATGGCCGGCCCGCTGTCATCATCTGGTGGCAAACATGCCATCGCTCCAAGCCAAGCTTGAAGTTGCAGCTCTTGAGCTGGAAAGGTCTCCCAAGGCTACAGATTATGTAAATATGTGTGGTAAATCCCTATTTGTATATATATATATATGTTTTCATTGCCAAGTCAAATAAGATTTCTATTTGCAAGTACATCTATACAACTATAGAATCAAACCCACTCTATCTTGATAACAAACAGAATATATAGATATATAAATGTAAAAATACTAACAGCATGTGTACTTCTGGGTGGAATATGGACCTGCACATACAGAACCAGTGAGCCCACTCTCCACATAAGACCACCAAGCCGGTGGCACCTCCTCCCACCCAGAAGTTGCATCTTTCTTTCATAGGGTCCTGCCACAAGATCCAAGAAAGGGCACATAGCTCAACAAAATAATCTAATCAGATTCCCTACTACGCCAAGCCGAATTCAAAAATCAAACTTGAGAAGCATTTTTAGCACAAACACACTACAAGATTTCCTGGGAACAGCTGTAAAGACCCTCTTGGAAGGATCCCCACCGACCCGGTACGGTCCTCCATCTGCCAGGTGAAGATTCTGAAGACCACCGTGGCAACCCCGGCCACCCCGGCCACTCCGTGGCGCCAGCCACCCCCCGGGATAGGTGGGATGATGCTCAGATAGAAACAAGGGCATATCCTAAGCATATGACCATTGGGAATGAATCTGAAATATATCTGGATTAAACCCCACACCAAACATCACCCACATATGAGGATTAACTACTGAAGTAAGTTTGTGATCTTGAGTTATTCACTGGAATGGTGGGGGAGATGGTTATGAAAAAAATTGGGTTATACGTTGCACCCAATAAATTGAGGGCACCCAAAAACCATTTCCATCAATGGATAGTCTTGGGTAATCACCACCCTAAGGATTCAACGGAGCCATTTATATACCACATATAACCCTACATTACAAAACCTTCAAAAAAACATACATAAACAATAAAACTGTATTCAACGGATAAGTGAATAAATCATAAATTAACATACCTGCCTAGTTAGAAGGAATATTAAATATATCATTATATCATTATATCATTCTATGACCATCTCTTATGTTCATCCATCTCATACCTCCCAAAAAGTAAGATGAGGAAAAGTAAGATGAAGAATTATACAAAGATACACAAACTATAACTATTCATTTCAAAACCCCATGAATCCAATTCCAGTGACCCTTTATTGGCTGCAAAACCTTTGCTGCTTGTCCTCAAAGTTCATCGCAGCTCACCGATATACACGTCAATTTCCTTCCTGCACTATTTCATTTGCTCAGTTGCGGCATTCCAACCATGTTNTACACGTCAATTTCCTTCCTGCACTATTTCATTTGCTCAGTTGCGGCATTCCAACCATGTTGCTTGACATCGGTTCCTTCCTTCCTTCCTTCCTTCCTTTCTTCCTTCCTTCCTTCCTTCCTTCCTTCCTTCCTTTCTTCCTTCCTTCCTTTTTTCCTTCCTTTTTTCCTTCCTTTCTTCCTTCCTTATTCAGGAAACAACTAACAATTTCATTGAAATTCAATGCTTTATATACCTTCACCCTGGCTGACCGGCATTCTCATCTATAACAAACTGTTCAACCTTTTCCTAGGATGAATTTGTTACGATGCCTGAGATTCNTGACCGGCATTCTCATCTATAACAAACTGTTCAACCTTTTCCTAGGATGAATTTGTTACGATGCCTGAGATTCTCGCGGAAAAGTTTTGTAAAAAGGTTTTTGGGTTTGCGCATAAATTTACATATGTAGAGACATATACAGATACCATATATGTGCATGTAAAAGTCTCCATGGTGACCTATGACATCAATGGCTTTGTAATATCAACCCTAGTTCTCAAACAGACCCCAAAAAAATA